>CALNHX010002711.1:0-135954 GCA_940337035.1 Agriotes lineatus
ATGTTTTAGTTTTCTAATAATGTTTACTTTTAGAGATTAAGAATTGACTAATATAACAACTTAGTTTAAAATTCCTGTCATTAACCAAATTTGCGTTACATTTGCAATCAGCGAATGGACAATTAGCTGGTATCGTTTACAACTTAATATATAATTCAATTAATACCTATGCTTCTTTCTGACTGATCTATGTTTCAGTAATGGACAGTCAAATTTGCTGAAGAAACTGTCGATTCCCTTGTATAAAATAGAATTGTTAATGATGAAACCGTACTATTGGACTTGATAGCCGTTTTATTTGTATTATAATTAAGTTGCATGTTAATTATATTTTATTTAGAATTCTCTGCCATTGTAAGACCATATCACTACGTATTTTAACGTTCTTTTGTTATAAGCATAGGCCTTAGCCGAGTGTACTTTTAAATACCATATCAACATATTATTTCAACTTGCTAAAGATATAGGATCGATAAAATGTATTTAATTGCATCAAGTCTTTAATTTCATTCGATGTGCTGTGGATTGGATTGCTTCTATTACTTCACATTTTTTCCACATAAACACTAAGTGTATTTGATAAGTTAGTCAGAATGCGTTAAAAGCAAACATATATTTGATGTTAGATACTTAAAAAATATGAATGCAGCAGTTTACAAAAATTATGCCCTATGGGAAGCCAATATAAAAATTAAATACAAACTCAAACAAACCCTATTTGAAGAAAGTAAATAGTTCATGGGCACGCTCCAAATAATCTCTTTCTCAGCATCGAGTAAATACCTTTCAATCAATTAACCAGTTGACCCGCGCCATTGAGAAAATGTTTAGATCTTTACAAATTTTCTTTTAAATATTCTCGTTCTGCCTTTAATTTAATTAATTTTTGGGATATGGTGATGGTATAAATAAATACAAATGTTTGAAAAAAGGGATAAAAATATTGGAATTAAAGAAACCTGTGTCCTCTGTGGATGCACGATGATGCTGACCAGGCTGCTTTCGATGTACGATTTTCTTCAGCGGCCTTTACTTGATTTAAAAATCCGTTAAAGGTTTGACTCAGAACTTCCCTCGCAAGTGGAAGTTGTGACGATAAGGTTTTTGAAAAATCAAAGAAAATTAAATGTAAAAATATGTTAATGTTCCTAATAATACTCAAACAATCACAGGGAACATTTGGTAATGCAAATTACATCAATAATCAAGTTAAAGTAACATTGCGGGCGCTGGGATTCAAACTCAGCGCAATATCAGCGCCTGCGAAAGTGATTATATATGACGCGCTTATCGTTGCACATTACGTTTTTTTAAATAACATTTACCCTGTATCCGCTGGATTCCATTTCCGTCAAGGGTAAAGCATGAACCATGTCCAACTTACTACCTGTGTCTATTTCTTAGTTAAAGCAAATTAGACAACATTTTTTAAGGTATTCACCGTAAACATGTTTGATCGAAAGTATATTCGGTTTCGAATCAAGTAGACATGTAATACTCATGCAAAATATCGACTTCGTTCAACAAATAGCTTTGAGCTATACCGCCAAAAGAAGGACAGATAGACAGACGATTAGGCAGACGCACAGATAGACAGACGGAATTAAGAAAACACGTTTTTATCATCTAGGAACCTTGAACCGTAAGGATTTGAAGAAATATCCAAAGGTGACAGACGAAGGAGCTAAACATCATTACTGGCAGTTTTCTTTTAATACTGAAAAAAATTGGATCCGGCTCGAACACTAAACTGAAAGATCTTAATAAAAACTTATTTAATTTGGAAAACTGCGTTATTTAATATACACTGTTCACCACAGGATTTTAAGCTACTCACTGACTCACTTAATTCCTTTCTTACTGCTCACTTTTCGTCAACTGCCAAGTCAGAGACATCAGAAATTTTATTTAAATATTTTTATATCCTACTTCCTTACCTGTAAATCTTCAACATAGATATTATTATAATCAAACACTCGAATTACTCCACAATATGGAAGGCTAAGTGTAAGTTTGGCCTATGGTTCCATATTTCGAATGATCTAGTCGCGTTACTAGTTTTTTAGAAGAAAGCATTTTGATTTCCCACACCTACCAACCCTGGAGCTTTATCATACCTAGCTGAAGTATAAGCGCATACAAAGTTTTTAAGCTTGGCAAATGGCAACATAAAAATGTGTGCAAGCTAAACGTTAACACTTCCAAAATTTTTTAAATTACACTGTGAAGCACATGTTAATAAATACGTCGGCGTTTTTCTGAAGTGATTCGCTTAAAGAACTAGTTTCTACGAAATATTTCTAACCTTTTCGTAACAAAATGTAGTTTGTATTATTGGAAGTGAGCCAGTTAAGTACTGTTTTAACAATATTAAGTAGCTACATGTCATTGTTAATAATATGCCATAAGTCAATAATGCATAACTTGTAGTAAAGTCTAATTGACATAGTGGCATTGTTTAAAGCAATAATAATTAATAATAAATTAATAATTCATCAATTTTATAAAACAACACAAAAAGCAAACCAAAATATTCAAATTTCTTTGCTACAAGTTATGCATTGTTGACTTGATGCCTAGTTAGTAAAAGTGAGATAACTTAAAAGTGACATGTGGCTACTTTATATTTTTAAAACTTTAGTTAACTCGCTTACTAACAACAATACAAACTACATTTTGCTAAGAAATATTAGGAAAATATCTTCAAATTAGTTTCTTAAAGTGATCCACTTCAAATGAACGGCGGTATATTATTATCGTATGTTACCTATCATTGTTTTGGAAATTTAATTTACTTTTTATATAATATTACATACAACTGCTTTAATTACTATGGAATAGAACTCGTCTATTATGACAAAAATTTATTATTAAACGACTGAGGTACGATGCGCCGCAAGAAGTAAATTTGTATGAAAATTAAATTTGTGCAAATTTTTAAAGCTTGATTAAAGTTATACTGGATGTGGCAGTTAATTAAAAATATTCAAAGTATATTGAAGGGCATTAATCAAAGCCGGCGTTGTTCTATAAAACCCGCGTAACCGGCAGGATGCAATCGATTTCTGATTTTATAGCATGTTTGGCTGAAACACTTTTTTCAATCCCTATACTTCGCTGTCTAAAACATATTGTCAATTTGTCACCAAGATTTATGTTCGCTAGTCCTACTAGGAGCGTGTTTTCTTGTTGAGCGTGTGTTATTTTTTGGATAATTTATCTTTTTCTTCCACGTTATGCACTTCAACAAAAAGCTCGGATCGCTTTGTAAACTCGAGTGACGATTGCTGTAAATTAATTAGGCATCGTTCACGCCTCTCAAATTGTAGTTGATTACAAAGGTAATTAACGATATACGATAGGCAATTTTCCCTGGGACTTGCGTTATTTGTTACTGCTTCATGCTGTTACTAAAAGCTGCGGTGTTAATTGACGGTTACATCGTGTAATCGTTTCCGATAATTCAATAGCTTTTACTTTCACACAGTGTTCGTTGAATATTTTTGATAACTTATGATAATAACTCTCTATCTCATACGTTAAAATGAAAAATGTATTGCAGTACTGCTATTATAGCAGTTTAGCAATCCTGTTTGAATACCTAACATATAAATATTATAAATGTATACCTATCTTAATATATTATATCATTTCTTGTATATAGTATGCTCAAAAATTGTCCTCATCCAGCATGGCTACCGAATAGTTCCTAATTCATGAATGCAATTGCGTTTATACTGAAATGTCAAACTTGACATTTGTTTTTTAAGTGACATAGTTTCACTCATAAATTAGGAACTATTTATTCCATAGCCACACTAGATCAAAATAATTGTTTATCGTACTTTACCTAAAAGTGTTTGCGGTTATTTTATACTCGTATCTAAAATTTTAGTTATTGCGATTTTACCATCTACTACAACGTTTACTTTGTTTCGCTATTTTAAGTGAAATTTCATTAAGGCTTCCTTACCCGGTTTATCCCATAAGCTATTATTGCAAATTATTACAATAAACATCTTTCTTGTTCGAAGGTTCTTCACACACTGTAAAATATTCAATAGTAATATAACAAGGGCGAGACATACTTACCGATAATTTTGCACACGCTAAGGGTCGAGTGCTTGTTGTAATGAAAACTGTCCCCAAGGCTTGCCTGAAGGCAGTTTTCTAAGGGCAACCAGCACGATGACTCTTGGCACGAGCAAAATTCTATGTAAGTGTGTTGCCAGCGTTTATATTTTGAAGATTATTACGCAAAACCCGTAGACAAGTTATGGTTTAAAATTGATTTAATACTGCCAAAAAACTGAAATAGCTTACTATTTCTAATTATGACACCATCTACGGGTCGATAATCAGCACTAGGGCGCGTGCGAAAAGCGGCCTAATGCCATATAAATTAACACTCAAAAGGCCTCGAAGTCCTAATTAAAAAGTGCGGATCGGCCCCACCAAGTAATCTAAGCAGAGGCCAGCAACGCGTAAGTTCCCCAACCTTCTTGTTTGCCCTACTTAAGGTCTCATAGCTGATCAAAGTAGAGGGAGTCCGCGAATGAGCATAAGAGAGCAATACCCGAGCAGTCTCAAGCGCTAGAGGGCTTAAAGCTCCACTAATTATCGCCAGCGTTGCTTAATCCTGCTCAGCAAAAAGAAGCCAGTGCAACATGAGAAGATCAGCATCCGGCGTAACTATAACCTGGGATAATCACGTGTTTTATTTTATCTTGAGGAACGAACTAACGCCAGTAGTTTTTTCGAAGGAATTAAACTGCTTAAAAACTCTGATCTGATCTGAGTCGCCCTCCTTGTTTGGGTTAATTAATGTGTCTACAGCAAACTCCAATCTAAAGATCCTTTGATACATTTACGTTTAAGTCGCAGAATGCTCGAAAAATCATTACTTTAAGTTGGCAAGCGCACGGAAGGTCATGTCGACTAGCTTACACATTTTCTCTGATTACTAAATATTTCCTAGCCCGTTATCCAAATTTGTATCGATTTAAGTCGATAGCAGCGTTAGTCTATCAAGCTGTGTATCTGTAGAGCCGCGTGCCGCTCGAATGTATAATTTGCCACCCAGGTGCAAGCCTAATGTCTGCCGAAAAAGCAACAGAAACTGTGGCCAAGCACAAAACCTTTACTCCCAGAACCGCAAGTGCCAGTCTGCACGGCAAACGGCCAATCTCAGTGAAGTCAAACCGTGGCGTACCAAAAATCCCCGCGAAAACTCACTCTGGAGCTCCCGTTAATTTACTTTATCGAAGGATTTCGTCCAATCTCGAAGATAAAGCTATTGGGTCGAATTTGGCTGCAAATGCCAAATCTATCGTTTGGCCGGGACAAGCTCGCGCCTTTCGGGTAAGTAAAGTAAGCGAAAAGAGCTCCTGTATTCCAGGCCTCACTAGGGCGAAATTAATTCCCCATTCCCGACTCATGCACCCTCCAAACACTCAAATTCACACACTTTAAGATAAAATCCTGCGCCCATTAGAAATATTGTCTCAGTCTATCATGTTTACAAGCGAAGCTAGACCTGCGCTTATTTTAAACAGCCAATTCGAAACTTTTAGAAAGAGCATGTAGGGTTGCAACCCCGTAACGTTTGAAATTGCAGACGTGTGTAACTTCAGACCCAAAAACAATATTTTTCATGTATTTTAATAGATAGAAACTACGTTTGGTTTAGGTAGCAGGCACTATTTATTTTGTAATGTACTTTTAAGGGTAAATATTACGAGCCCAGAATCATATCATTTGGCCCAGATACGCAAAGTTCTTATATTTGCTGGTGCAATATTTGGAGTTACTCCCAAATTTGGATTTTCTGCAATGGATGCTGTTGTTTTATAGTTTCACAATATTTCATACACTATAATACCTACGATAATTGAAATTTTTTGAAATTTTGCCATAGGAATTACCAGAATTAAGCTTTACCAAGTACCATTTTTGCTAAAAGAATACAGACACCAGGCGTTCAATATGTTATTAAACAAGAAACAACTTGTTTCACTTCAACCAAAACATGCTAAGGTGATGGAAATGATATTTTAGATATAATCGATAATTTATCTTTAATTTAGTGTTTCTCGACTATTTTTTATAATTTGTTATTGTTAAAGCTGTCTAAAATATTGCTAAAAACTATTACAATTATGATGTAAGAATATTGCCCAAAAAGATTTTCTTTTGTGGGTACAACATAAAGATACCTGAAAAATCTTAACTGGGCCAAATGAAGTGATTATGAGCTCGTGTACGATTGAGTAGCTTTGATCACTTTATATCCCGCTACGAACTTTGGCGCTTGGCTACTTTATGGCTTTATAAATTAGTTGATGAAAAATTAGCCAGGACAAGAGTGTCCAGTTTATTGCATGGCTTCCGAGTTAGGGCCATTTCATTACAGTCTCATCAATATTACTGCGGCTTTGAAATCAAACTGCAGAATCAAATGATAAAACGCCGTGGACGACTGCAAAATCAAATTCTCCTACAGTACGACAATGCGTCGTGGCACAAATGCGTTGCACAGAGCGATTTCTTTCTGTTCGGCAATTGAGAATTCGCCTTCGTGAGACGAATTGCAGGGACGATTATAGCTTAAACACGAATGTTGACTTTATTGTTCCAAGCGATTATAAAGCTGAAACATCGATAGTTCAAGACCTCCGATTTTAGAATTCAAGCATTAATAGTTCCGAAAACTTTCTCCTATTAGATATTACAGAAGGATATACCATTTATTCGAAATTTTTAAAGCGTATACAACTGAAGTATGTTTTAAGTTACGCGCTTCAGTTTAAAACTAAAAATAATCCCTAGACTTTTTTTTTAATATGCACTAAAGGGAGTCCGAGTTCATTGGGCAATTATCACTCTGGTATAGTTGTAATAATACCCATTAAGTTCTTGGTCTCCTTTCTTTTATTCTCGTTTCTACTCCCATATTTGTTGTGGCAGTCTATCTGTGTTCATTCTCCTCATAATGCCATACCATAGGGGCTGTTTTCTTTCTGTTTTTTTTTTAGAAGAGACTCTTATACTTCCACCCTCTCTCTTAGCTGTTCGTTTGGTACTCTGTTCATAATTGTTGTTTTACATGGTTGTCTTGAAAACATCATCTCAGTGGCGTTTAACTTTTCCTTTTCCTTGTTCGTCTGTGTCTATATTGTCGCTCCATATGTCACAGTACTTTCTACAAACCTACTAAATGTATGTCTCTTGTTTTCCTTGTCAGTGCGTCGTTCGTGTAATAACAGGGTGTAGCTGCTTAATAACGTTTTTTCTCCGTCTCATTTTGTTCTATATCTCTTGCGTGTCTCGTCCATCTGATGATAGAGTGACTCCAAGGTTATTATATTCTGTTGTACGTTGAATAGTTTCTTTATCTGTTACTAGATCATATCCCTCTGTTCCAATGGCCATGTATTTGGTTTTATCCATGTTTATTTCAAGCCCCCACAATTTAAAACCTTCTGCTAATTTTTGAAATTTTTTATAAAATATTACAACCTAATTTACCCGATTACCTTACCTGATTGATTTCTTCATTTCTGATAGCCAGAATATTTAAAGTAAGAGTCAACGCACATTATTCAGTCTAAAAACATCTCAGCTGGAGTTTCCCAGGTCTCGATCGTACAACGTACAACATTTTTACCTATGACATTCCACTTTTTGATAATGTAGAACTAGCAATGTATGGGATGACAACAGTAATTACTGGGGCTATCGATCAAACACTTCCAATGAATTTAAATTACACGCGATAACCTCAAACGTAGGTATGCATGTTATGGCACCTGCAGAACCTACGAGTGTCCCATACAGATTCGACCAACATCCAGATGTTCTTGATATTGCCCTGCTCAAAAACGTAACCATGCCTTTAGAACCTCAGAACTTCGACATCCATAATGCCATCAGTGATCTCCAAACAACAACTAACGTATACTGCCAGTGGTGTGAGAAATGAATAATTCAGTTAAATTCAACAAAATGTGAGGCTAAAATCTTTACATGAAGACGCCCTCCCAACCCAACTGAATTACGAGTTAACGGAATCGACATACTTTAGAACGCGAAAGATGATGCTGTGAAGTACTTAGGATTATACCTAGATAGAAAGTTAGCATGCGGCCTTCATATAAATAAAACACTTAGTGAATGCTACACAAGACTCAACCTTCTTTATCAAAATTAAAAATGAAATTCTCTGTTATATAATGTTTGAGGTTTTGCAGTTACTCGAATTGTCAATATTAGAATTAACTTTCGGCTTAGACAGCGTCGTCTTTATACATAAACACCCAGCCTTTGTTGGCTTAATGTGCATAAAAGCTTCTGAAGTCAAGCAAAGGTTTGTGCAACGATTATGTTTTTTGGTGGCTTGTGAACTCTTACAATCTACCCATGATTTGGTCCGAGTTATTAGAGTACCTTGTGAATAAGGACACTTAGGCATATTTGGCCTTTTTACTGTTTGTACACCCATATAGACTAACGATTCGCAAAACATTTCAGCTTGCATCATCATAGTCAAAGTTGCTCTAAGAGCTGGAGGACGGCATGGATGTATTTATAGTTCTCTGTGCCAGCCGTGCAGAACGGCGTACCGTTGATTGTCGTCAAAAATACACACTTTAGCTGGAACAGCAATATATACCAACAGGTCGAAGGAGCGACTATGGATTCACCGCTATCACCTGCAATCGCTAATATTTACATGGAGACATTTGAAACAAAAACTGTCGAACTATCACAATTAAAACCGACATACTGGTTTAGATATGTAGACGATACTTTTGTCATCTGTTCACACGCACGCCAGACATTGGATGTGTTTCTAGAACACTTGAATTCTGTACATCAGAACATACCATAATTCACAATGGAAGTGGAGGAAAATTGCAGGTGTTAGGCGCATTAAGCCAACAAAGGCTGGGTGTTTATCTACAAGACGACGCGGTGTAAGCCGAAATGTAATTCTAATATTTAGTTCTCTGCTTTGTTATACAAATCGCTAATACGCCCCATAGTAATGCACTGTTCCGTAGTTTGTGGAACAACAACCCATACAAATATAAAGAAAGTGCAAGTAACGCAATCAAAATACTCTGCATTATCTGTAACGCAGAATGGTTTATGCGCTACAATAAACTCCACAAAGAACTGAATGTGCCAAATATAAAGAAGACTTGGTCAGCGATTCTTCGGATAGTGAATAACAACTATATGTAATTAGCTTTTTAAATTTGTATAGAGCAATAGCCTCTTAATGTTACTTAACTGTTATTATTCCTACCATATATAGCATTTGTATGTTGATCTGGTAAATTACACAAATTAAAAAAGTAAAAAAGAATAATAGCGTATCACCATTTTATTGTTCTGAATTGTTAGTTGTTTTTGATTGTATTACTAGTAGGTGCATATAATGTAACATGTTGATCATTTCTGAATAGTAGATGTTTTAGCCACCGAAAACAATTACATAAAGTACACCAAAAGCAGCAGGTACTGTAAGATGAACTATTTGAATAATAATACATTATTTTATCAATATCGATTTTTCATGTTCTGGGACATAAAGTTTCATACTTTCATCATTTTTCTAGTGTAGAATACATAAATAGTCTAAATAACATTTTGTAGATAAGCTATTGAACAATTCCTTTTCAGTTTGATATCTTCAATGTTTCTTTAAAATTAAATATAATCTTTTGGAAGTAATGCAAACATTTTAATAGATATAAGTAACCGTTTAATAGCAGTGTAATAACTGCAATTGCTTGCAATTGGAAACACTTGTTTCTACATCCAGCAAGTTGCATCGTCTAAGTATTGCATGTTAAATCTTAGTTCTTTACCTCTTAATAGATTTATAAAAAAAAAAATTAAACGTATGTATCACTATTAAGTGAATACATAAATAATTTACACTTTTAGTTCATTTATATAGTTAAACGTGAACAAAAACTTGAATAATGCTAAACTAGAAAATAATATAGTATAATTAGGAAAGTATCTTATTTCTAGTGTTTTACAGCTAATAAAACAAAAAATAACAGATTATTCATTGTAACACCTATAGAATCTCATGAATTGATTTTACCGTCTAAAATGTCTCAGTTTTTATGTGATCATACCTTGAAAAAGCCATTATCTACTATTATATTTAATTCTATAGAGTGACCAACTATACAGGTTATCAAATTACGAGTAGCTCTGTGAATCCTTCACTTACACATATAATGTCTACAATAACTAGGTAACAAAAAGGAGACTTAACTGTATAACATTTCAGACATAATTCGGTCTGTACAACGAATATTACGACGCATATGCCAGTCTCATTATTGTACTGTCCTAAAGATCATGTACACATTCACAAGGCTAGGTATTCAGGATATTATCCAAGAACTGTCAGAACACAAGAGCACCTTCTAATTTAGACGTCAAATGCAAATATCAGGCATATTAACTGTATGTTGTATGTAATTCAAATTAACGTGTCTGTATCTATCTTAATATGCAAATGCATGCAAAACTTGGGAATACAACATATTTTGAGGTACCCGACAAGATTCCGAATTACCACGACTGCTCGCTTTGTTTGCGTAAATACTATTGAATACACGAAAATTTATGAAAGTTAGGCGTTTTCATGCTTTTATTTTATATTATTATTGAAGTACTTTACTGAGATGCTAAAACCTGTAAAATTACTAAATTGTTCAACATTTTCATTTTGAGAAAAGTAATTTAGGATCGTGGAAACATTCACAATGTTTATTAAAACATTTTCCCCGTTAAAGAGCGGCGGTTAAATGTAGCAATACTCACTTAAATATAAATAGTTTTTTAATGTTTTTAAAATAATAATACGAAATCTAACAGCTACTGTGTATAATTTAGATTATGTTATATAGTTTGTTTTTCGCATCACATTTTCAGTTAGCGTAACTTATTTTAGCATAAGCTTACAAAGTGAAGGTTAATGCAGTACAATTCCTAACAATATTTTAATAACAGTCTTTTTCCTCTGTAAGTAACAAAATATACATAATGTAAAAACAAAATCTTTAAAAATGTACTTGACTAGAAAGCGGAATCGTAATAAAATATTAAATTTTATTTCTAGCATTGCATTTCAAATTAAGTTTTTACATCATATGTAGTTAGGTTTGTAAAGACCAAAAGTGATTACATTTCACCGATTCCAAGGGTACTATTTCTTTAACGAAGCGTTTCTAGACTCACGTTGATTCATTCCATTTTTGTCTAGATTTTCTTTGCATGCTATATGCTTTACAACACTTTTTTATCCTTTATACGAATAGCTAATGATTCCATATTTACAAAACGGATACATTTTAATCTCGTGTAGTTCTGAACAATCTCATCAATATCAAAAATGAAAACTCTTACAAATGAAACAATTTCATCCATCATTCACATATATGATGCGGAAGTACTTGGAATCGATCTTGTTGTGCAAATTATTTACGGTGTCTGATGCAGCTCTTGAAAAATAAAGCGCTTCCAAACAATACCAAGTCAAATTATTTATCGGTCGAATTACTGAGAGAAACTGTAAAACCTTTCAAAGTATTATTTTTAATAGTTCGTTATTATTTTATAAGCATCAATGCATGTTATTTCTCTGTCATTTAAGTTACTTCTAATAATTCAAATACTTCTAAGGACTATTATCATGTATTCTGAATACTTATCAGGAATATCATATAAAACGTTTGGATAGATTGTAAAGTAAAGCGTTTATAATATGGTGAATTATCAACGGCAGCTAATAACCCGCGGCTTGTGCAATGTGGCATAATGTCGACTGGATTGTTACAAGAACAAACGTTCCAATCAAATCGTACAAAATCAAAAGTAGTTGTTTTATAGGTGCTAACCCATTAGGTCTGTATAAACAATGATAATAGGATGTCCAATCCAATATATTTGCTTTCTTGATTGTTGATTTGTATCGAGTCCGTTTTCCACTATTTGCAGTTTATTGCATAGTGAAACGATTTCAGTTGTATGTGAGCAGGAGTATACGGTATCATAGAATAATCTCATTCATTCACTGCAATTTATTAATTAACGAATCAATTATTTTACCAACCCTAGAGAATAGTGAATAATAAAGCTGTTCTAATATTTGTTGTTATTATCTTTAATTATAACTGTTACACGCTAATGAATGTGTCACTACATACAAGTTTCATCAATGGTTCATCACGATATTATGAATAAACTTTTAACATAAATAATACCATCAAATAAACTCGCTATGTCTATTAATATAATTTGATATATTTTTTTAAATATAAGGAAATTTTAACTCTAATTTTTATTTATTAGTTTTTCCTGAAATGTTTATGTCAGGTTTAATGGAATCCCGGTTTTTACACTTTCAACAATAGCATTCACAGCAATGGACTACAAATAAAATAAATATAGTGGCTGTAAAACAAAGTTTTGTCTAGAGCTCTAGACTCTCAAAGTAAGCAACAGTACAAATGTTTATATAAACAAGAATGTTCAAGAATTTGCTACAGATGTAACGTTAATATAATTGTTTAATCTTGATTTAAACACACATAAATTTTAATAACAAAATTTACGAAACCAGTCAGAAGTTGTAAATGTATTCTGATTTCATAAACAAACAGTTTTAACCTCCAGTTTTACTTCATAATTCGCAAGTTTATATTTAATTTAGATCTGTTTTAATCTTGAATTAAAACAGGCAAATTTCAGTTCCCATTTACAAAATATTAACAAACGAATATTGTTTCCCAAGCATTGAGTTTAACCACCGCAGTAAATTGCAACTTAGCATTTCGCTCAGTACGCGACCTAGAAACCCAAGTTCACCGCACCATCCTGCAAACACATGCGGGACTATAAAAAGCTTATTGTACTGAATTGTCGTCTTCGTACCTTTAAACGCGTTCCGTTAAACTACACTATTCTGAACTTTGATATGTTACTTAGTTAAAAATTCTTGTTTTGTATAAATACACGTTTATTTTCGTAATAAAAACAATCTGCATTTAATGTCTGATTCATTCACTACGTCGCCACCCTAATACTAAGCCATAATATCATGGAGACGTGAGGCTGCGTCTCTTGGGGTGGTTTACTGTCGTCCCTTTTAAGTACCATTGACTACATTGGTTTAAAACGTAAACGCAGTCTCGTTTACGTGCTTTAAGGGATAGAACCAGCGCAAAGCAACGGAATTCTAATACAGCCTCCAGGCAATTCTGTTCATAATAAATACGATAATACATGTGATGCTTGTAGCGTTGATGAAAACCTCTTCTTTTTATAACATCTTTCTCTTTTTTTTAATTTAATTATTTCCAGTTCAACAATGACAATGGTATTTATGACAATGATGAAAATAGTAATATAATCATTAGCAGCAGCATATTGTTAACATGATATAGATAAACATGGTATATTTTTTATTTTACATAATTGTGTGACTTTTATTATATTGGCTAATCACTATCCGGATCGGGTGAACACAAGTCTTGGGGTAGTTTGCGTTTGAGTTTCGCGATACGCCTAAATTAGAGGTAACTGGCAATTCTTTTAGTTAAAATACACTTGTACAAGAAGACAAAAGCTTCTGTTGCGAGATTAATAAGAACACGTAAGTACAAATACTTGCATTTATTTTTCTGCCGTTTACAGAATAACTTAAGTTTAATACCGTTACTTATTAACTAACTAAATTTTAAGTCCCGTTTGACCAAGAAAACTCGGTAGGCCTTTACAAAAATCCAAATTAGCATATCAGAGCAGTTCTAAATTTTGTACTTTTGGCATGTACATACGGACGTGACAGTTCATAATAGTTCTATGAATTTAACAAATTTGAAGCTTTCACGCGCAGTTGGCAAATTTGGGGTATTTTCTAGTTTTTTTCGCACAATGTTGATGTTGGTAATGGGCTCCGTTTTTAGTATGGTCGTAATTTTGACAGTGATGGCATTGAGGAGTCTTAGATGGCTTTCTTCTTAGTTCTACTGTGAGGATTGAGGGGAAAAAACTTTCAGGGAGAAGATTTTCTTTTTTTTTTGCATTTTCGATATCAGTTAGATCCACTGCACATACTGGTAATGGCTGCTTCGTTTTTGTCGGGAGACATGTGACTTTAGTAACTGGCATTGATTTGGTAAGTTCGTCGAAAATTTTTTGTTTAGTTAAGGATAAAGGTACGTTTTTAATCACGACATTTACCTAGTGATTTTCCATTTGGGTTTTGGAAGGTGTGGTATTTTATATCGTTTTTATTAAAGTGTTTAGTTAGATTTCTGTAGTTATCCTCTTTAGTTAAGTTTATTTTTAATGTGTTAGTATTGTCATAGGTTGATAATTCTCTTCTTAATAATTTTTTGATATCGTCGGTCAATGTCGTATGATTTATGGTATTATGCAGATAAATGGGAGGTATTTTTGGTTTTGTTATCGGGGTTTCCGTTTTGTCGTTTGAATTTTCGTGTTGATTGTCGTTATCATTTGGGTTATCAATTGTATCATTCACTCCGAGGTTAGTTAGTGCACATAATTTGTTTTGTGTTGACATATTTGGAGTGCATGAATATCGTTTTTGCCCTTCATTTAGCGGAGGTGCTAATAAGCTCTATTTACGCTTGTTTTGCTTTTGAACTTTCATTGGGTAGACATTGTTTAAGTCTTCAGTTATTTTGTTATAATAAGAAGTACTTACAGGCTAAGTTGATATGGTAGCAGTTTCGTTAATAATAGCACTTAATCGTTAAGGTCACTGAAATCTCTAGAACATACTGCACAACCGTTCTTGTTCAAAAATAGCACAGAACTCTTTTTATAATATTTTATGTTGACAGAATTTGAAGTATCTAAAGGTGTACGCCAAAGATGCTGCATAGCGCCGAAACCTTAGCGACACGCTAAAGGTTTGGATGAAGAAATGTGAATTAAAATCCATGAGGAAACACTATTCTCCCTAGGTTCTTCTAACGATCGGACTATATTTGCGGAAGACGAAGCCGACATTCACTACATGTTTTGAAAGCTCTATGAAGAATACCGCAATTGGGGGTTAGAAATAAACTTTGAGAAGACTCAGTATATAAATATGCACATAAATTACGATATTATTCATTAATTACGAAAGCGCCATTATCTGTTTAACTGATCGGAAATAATTTCATCATTAGCACCGAAATCAGCGATTAATTATTAGAAACATACTACCTGTCTAGTTTTCTGACGGCTGCTACCATTAATGGTTGATCAGTTGGACCCAATTGGTATCACGTCGCACGCTAGTTAGCAGCTGCAAAACCACTTCTAGTTTTGCAGTTCAAGTCGGGAGAAATTGGTAGCAACGTAAAGATAAGTTTCAACGAGCAATGGAATGATTTCCTATCAGGAAAGTGCTCTCAAATCCTCAACATGAGAACCAGGATGCGTGCGATACAACCGAAGCTTTGGCATACGCTCTTCCCATATTAAACTCTGGACACTATGGAATTCCCAGGTTAATCCGTTGACAGCTATGGAGACGACGTTTTCCGATAAGTAAATTAACGGCCACTCGCACAAAACTTAGCCCATAAGAATTGTCCTCACCCCTACACCAATTTACGCGACAAGCACTCGACTGGTGTCGTCTAAGGTACTTTGGTAACTGCCTCCGTATGATTTCAAATTCGGAAAAGAAGGTTAAAGGGTATCAGGTGATTGGGTTGCCATGTGTGCTTTTTGAATGATCTTGTTGATTAACAACGTGGGATTGGCGAAACCCCTGCACGGATTTTAGCGAAATTAGCAGAACACAACGCGTTTTCGCCATATCTCGAATGCGTACTCAGCGCTTTGTCTGAAATTACAATGTGCGCGCGCCAGCAGTTCGTATCAGAGCTTATGCAGACGTAAATGTCTTTCTGAATATATTTTTTTGCGTTCCATCGGCGCCTGACCCTGGATAACAAAGGTATCATAATCTAAATTATATAGTCATAACTGCAATAACAAATTTTCCACAAATGCAGCTTTGAGTGTGCTTGTAAGCTCATCATGTGATGTTTGCTTTTTTGGGAAAGAGAATGAGGTGCATCGACTTCTTATCGCCTGCTACAACAGCCGTCAATTTGCTATTACAACTCAATCGAACTTAACTTCAAGTTGTTAATCAAGATGTTCTATGTGATACTTCCGTTATCTTGAAAAAGGAGAGGGGGCGTTTATTATTTTTTTGCAATAACTCGGATTAGGTTAACATTACATGAAAATGAAGTGGAGCTTTATTAGGATTTTTTTATGTCCTACAATTGAAGTTATATAATTTTTCCGCTTGCGAGCGATATAAGTCAAAATATCGAACGTAAAAGGAAAGCGTGAAGAGGTCGAAGTTTTTTCACGCTTCTTCTCTTGCGTCTTGCTTCTCGTCCTATTTAGCGAAAAGGTAGTTATTATCAAACTTGTAGAACTTGAAAATATCTGAAATTTGAGTTATTATAATTTGAAATTTAACTAAAATGATGACTTACAGGGCGGACCAAAGTCGTCAAGTCGGCACGTAATTTTATTTTGAGGTATTGTTCGATTACATAATTGGCAATTGCAATAACTTAACATGTACCAAAACTGACAAAGTTTATGTTAATCTATAGTTCATTCAGCTTCAAGATAGAGCAAAATCTGCAACTCAAGCTAGAATATCAGAAGTAAGTTGATTTCTAATATAATTTTATTAAAATATGACCGTGTTGCTATCTTTATGAATGTTATAATAAATGGGTCGTGGTTGTAATATAAATCTTTGCTAAAAGAGGCCATTTGCAACATTTTTAGTGGGTAAATTTATTCTCAGATCATATTCAGTAGATTTCTTACAGGTAGACATCGCACAGTTTTCCAATTTTAAGGTTTGCAAATTTGACATAAACTATAACCTCTATATTACATCTAAATTTTAATTAAATCAACTGACTGGTGATATTAAAATTTGTAACTTGGGTTGCAGATTTTGCTATAAATATTAACGGTTATCACTCCAAGTAGTTACATAATTTTAGTAATATATAATCATATAACGTTAAGTACTGCCTACTTGATGAAATATAATGACTGTAATAATATAAGGAATTTTTTTCCACAACTGCTATAAATGGTCAAAATTGTGCTACTCAAAAGCTGTGTAAGCGTGTTCTTGAGCGAATCAATCGCATTAAGTATTTAATGTCTTATTATGTTGCAACAATAGTTTTTGGTTTTGGTTATTATAAGTACGTATATTTTTACAGTTTTTGTTTCTACAAAGCTGTGCAGAGAGGAGGAGTTGTAACTCCAGCCTCCTTGTTTCTGAGATGCTGTGAAATTACTGATTTGACAATATATAAAACATTTTTTTTATTTAACAGAATGAGAATAGTCACAAAAAACAAGTATTCAACTTGAGCTATAAAGCAGTTACGTAGTTGTGGATTTTGTAAATGATTAGTGGCTTAAAAATAAGCTTGCTTCCTGCCGGATTTGTAAGCTGTTCATACATAACGCTTGTAAGAACGCAAAGTGCTCTATAAAGGCCTTGCATTTTGCATTCCTTAGAGATAAAAGCTTAGCTTATCATTAAGTTGCTTCTTGCAGTTTAGCTATGTTCTTGCACTCAGGTTAGCTCGTCCTGGTACGAGTCTGTTGAGTATTTTATGTGTAATGTGTTTTGAGTATTAAATAAATGTTTTTTTTTAAACACAATCATCGTTAAATAAATCTAACACGCGGCTTGCACGTAACTTTTTCAACTCGCGCGTAATATGCTTCTTACAACTCTTGTTACGTAAATACTGTTATTATGTCAACTATATAATAGTACGGCACAAGAAATCAAAATTACGCGCCGACCGACAACTTTGGTCCGCTCTACAAGCGTAATTTTAATCGCATAGGTCAAGTTACAGGTATTTTCAAGCTCTACAAGTTTGATTATAACTACTTTTTCGCTAAATAGAACGAGAAACGGGATACAAGTGAAGAAGCGCGAAAAAAATTCCTACTTCTTCAGGCTTTCCATTCGCATTCGATATCTTGACAAATATCGCTCTCACGCGAAAAGTAATAGAACATAAATTGCAGGCTACAAAAAAAAATTAAAAAAAGGTACACTTTATTCTCATAAAGCATTAATGGGAACCGAATTATCGAAAAAGATCAAACGCACCTCTTTTTTACAATGGTCAATTCAAATTGGTCGACAACTTGAAGTTAAGCTTTCCCGGAACTTTCCCACACCCCAAAAAAGAATTTTCAAATTTCGATTCACTTTCAAGCAAAGGCCTTTTTTGGTACATAGTGACTGGACTACATGGCGTGTTGTGTCTGGTGAGTTTACGCTTTCCCATAGTCCATTATTGCAAGAAGAGCTCCGTTAGTGGTGACCAGGACCAATATGGGTGCAATGAACTTGAGAAAAATTGCGCCTGTACATAGTTTCGAACTCGCTTATTGCCGTAGTGGCGCTCTTACCCACTGAACCACTTAATGTTTTTATTTAATTATAAATTGCCAGTTTTATCATATACCAGCTTAGTTGTTAAATTTCAGAGCATACTCACTCTAAAAACAACAGTTTTAAAAAGCATAGCACATAAATTGTCACGCTTTTCATTTAAAAGCTCTCGTGTAACATAACCAAGAATTTTATAAAAAGAAAAATAGAGCTCTATAAAGCAATAAAAAAATATACTGAGTCATTTAAGGAGTACCACCACAGCTTTTCCATTTTGTAAGATATTTTTTCAGAACCTTGTAGCGGTCAGTATCATACAAAAAGAAGCCAAACAATTTTCTCTTAACACATATACTGTGCGAGTTATATGCTGGGTAGTATACACTAACTCATCCTGTATAATGCTAAAAAAAATCAAATCGATAACACGCATTTTAAATGATGTACAAATGTGACCTTGATCAACGAATTGAATTAAATCAATCCTACTTGCTGTATTATATCACATTTTTAGATATGAAGAAAGTTATTATGTAATTACAATAATTCCTACTGCAGGCTCTTCATTTTACCACTGCGAATTGTATCAGTTTCCTTTATTTTCAATACGCTTCTCCAACATATTTTCCGTAATACAATACACCCTTCTTATTAGTTTTCCGAATAAAAAAGATTCTGCGTTCGTGGTGAAAATCTCATTTATCTATTCGAAGGCTGCTAGTATACAACAATAAATATTCCTCACGCGTAGCGTGTTCCATTTTCAGGAGTCAGTTGTTTCATGATAGCCGCATATGTGATATGAAGGTACAAAAGCCAAAAATATAGAAGACGATAAATATCCAGTACCACTAATCCAAACCGGCGGACTTTTATAGCTTCCATTTTGTTTTCGAGAAGGGTTTTCAAATCGTATATTCTTAGCGGAAGGGGCTCGCAAAAAGCTTGGCTTTCCTCATGACGGCCCACTTAATCCTACAACTGGATGAGTTCGATCTTTCTTTTAGGTCATTACGAGATAAACATAAAATACTCGACCTCCTTTTGGGCTAAGTGTTGCATAATAAGTATTGAAAGGGGAGGCTGCACCTTTGCCCTTTATGTTCACCCTTCCGCTCTACACAGCTGAAAACAGCAAAACATTTTCTTGATAAAAATCCAACTCCCCTCATAAATAATATACCAGTAAACTGAGAGGCGCAGTCACTTCCCGCCAGTTAGGCGTAGACAGTATTCTGTATGTAAATTCATATGTTAACAGCACGATAGACTGAATTCCAGACTTGCATCGATGTTCGCTAATATCGTGCTCGTCTGAATCAACGCCATCTTATAAGCAGAAATCTAAATTCGGTTTTAAACCACATGCATTCCCTTCATACCGCAATGCGTCTGCTGCAGAGATTTAAATTGGGATAGTTTACAAGCTATTGGTGTTTACAGCCACTAGGTGACTATGAACTACATGCACACATGATCTCATCTCGTTAGTACAATAGCACAGATCGGTTGGATTAGCTGTAGTTACGTACAAATGGCGGTCATTTAAACACAACACGCCGGAAACTTCTAGAGAACGAATTTTACGTTTGAATTATGTATTGCTGTAACATAGCAAACTAGCCACACTTGGCAGTTAAAAACAAATAATTAGTAACATGTGCGGATAAACAATAAAATGTTGGATGAATAAAATATAATGGATTGTTAGAACCTCATATGAGTATGCTGTAATAAAATCACACTAGTAACAGATGAAATAAAAACAAAAGTCTGTCTTCTATTTAAAGTAGTATTATAAATATTCGGTGAGCCAGGTTTCTAGACACCGATTTTGAGAAAGTAAGTCTTTAGCCATAAATATTTCAATTAAAAGTAAATCATCTGTCCTCCAATTGATTAAAGAATAATTTTAGTCAATGTCATAAGTTAATGAAACGGTTTCTACCTTCTTTTTTAATTAGGAAAAGCAATTCCCTACATTGTATAAAAAGTTTACTGTAAAAATGTTATGATGCATGTTCAATTTTAAAGCAATAATATTTTCTTTATCTTTATGTTTACTTTTCATGCTTATAATGTAAGTTATAACACCATAATATATAATGTTAGTAATTATATTAATTGGTATAATACAGAACACTGGACACGAACCTTATATACGAAGCTTGTTCAAATGACATGCATTGCAGGGTTCTAAAATGTTTATTACCGTACGATTATTTTAAAAAAATCTCCGTTGGCATTAAGGCATAAGTCCATTCCTTCACTAAGTTGTAGATCCCTTTCTTGAAAAACTCTGAAGTCTGCTGGTCAAACCATTCTGTAATAGTCAGTTGTGCAACAGAGTGCAACTTAAAACAGCGTTTTCAAAATAGTTTCAGTACTACTATGATGCTCGCTATACAATTTAGTTATTTGATGTTGTTTATTTTTGAACGATATGTTTTCCACACACTTAATAGTGTTTGTAGTTTTCACAACATGCCTGTCAATTCTACAATTCCTTACTTTTCAAAAATTTCTCGTACTATTGCGCAATTGCCGTTTTTAAATAGCATAAACGTCAACCTCGGTGGAGAACGAGCCGGCAGATAAAAATTTTACTGTAGAAAGTTGATCCTGTTTGGGCAAACTTTTTAATGCAAAGAGCATTTTAAATATTGATATAGATCAATGTAGCTCCAATTCACTTTTGAAATTTTCCATATAAAATGAGAAATGTCTGTGAAGTTGGCCAAACCCAGGCAAAGATTTAGTAATACGTCAAAGGCAATCGTTTGTTTATCGTTTGTTTACGTTTGTTTAGCTATTTTCAGCGTTTGTTTACATTTCTGTATACTATAACCAGCACTCCTATTTGGGTCGGGCCAACTTCACGGCAGCCAAACCCAAAATGATAAATTGACAATTTCTTGATGGGAATCGTGTGTTTATCGTTTGTTTACGTTTGTTTAGCTATTTTCAGCGTTTGTTTACACTTCTGTATACTATAACCAGCACCCCTATTTGGGTCGGGCCAACTTCACGGCAGCCAAACCCAAAATGATAAATTGACAATTTCTTGGTGGGAATCGTTTGTTTATCGTTTGTTTACGTTTGTTTAGCTATTTTCAGCGTTTGTTTACATCTCTGCATACTATAACCAGCACCCCTATTTGGGTCGGGCCAACTTCACGGGAGCCAAACCCAAAATGATAAATTGACAATTTCTTGGTGGGAATCGTTTGTTTATCGTTTGTTTACGTTTGTTTAGCTATTTTCAGCATTTGTTTTCACCTCTGTATACTATAACCAGCACCCCTATTTGGGTCGGGCCAAATTCACGGCAGCCAAACCCGAAATGATAAATTGACTATTTCTTATTGTGAATCGTTTGTTAATGTTTGTTTAGCTATGCTCTGCAGAGTTTGTTTAAACCATGACCACCCCGTTTTGCAACAATTTTCTAAGCACATAAAGTTATATCAAAACAAATTAGGTATTTCTGAAAGCGGCATGAAAGTGTCTACTTTCCTAACTCATTTAAGGCAGGGTAGTAGTTAATTTTCTGACTAGTCAGGAAAATACCCTACCCGGCTCAAATAAATAAGTACAAAACTAAATTAGCTCAGTATTTATTCTTGGCAGTAATAGTAATATAGGGTAAATTGTCATTAATCCATCCAAATTGAAACATCTTGAATCATTTGTGATTAATGAGTAACGATGTTTTTTTAATGTAAACGGTTTAAAAAAAATAGTATACATAATACGTCAGGAAAGGGTATTTACAGGCTTTTTATGTAATACACTATTAAACCTTATTGAAAAGTCGACACATAAACGCCAATTTAAAATAAGGCTGCTAATGAATCAGGAATTCAATCGTAGGGTGTGCACTCGAAGATATAGATAAAAAAATACACTCTATGGAATGACCTTGTGGATATAAATGTGAAGGAACCCATTCTATTTGCAATTGCAAAACACCAAAAAAATACTTTCCGATTTTTTATTACTGAAAATTTATGAATTTTATGTGTACATTGCATTTACTAGCTTCTTTTTGAATATTCCTCAATGATTTTTAAACCAAGGGAAAGCTTATTATTTCTGGATTCAGATGATGTCAAATTAATCACGAAGTTATTTTTAACAAATGCTACAGAAATTGTTTAAACAAAACTTACCGGGAATGCGCGGTATAAATTTCATCATCAACGTATTTTGAAAACAATTGCACATAAAGGCACACTTCCGCGTATGAAATTGGCTAACAGATCCATTTCGTGGATCCATTTTGTGGATCTGTTAATTGGCCACCTCTTTCGTGCAATTGGACGCCGTTAGATTATTTTCTTTGAGGATATGTAAAGTCGCATGTCTACGTCGATAAACCGGAAACAGTTGAGCACTTGGAAGCCAACATTCGAGGCGTTATTGCCGAAATACAGCCTGATTTACTGCGAAGAGTGTGTGAAAATTGGACCCCCAGATTACGTCATGTACACGCCAGCCGCGGCGGTCACATGCCTGAAATCATATTCAAACATAAATGCCATAAAATTATCTTTCAAATAAAGCCAATTTCATGGATATTAAAAACATTTTTCTGTGTTTTATTTCAATTTAAAGTTCTCCCACTCTAAAAAACACACCCTTTACTTTGGTACTTAGCTTTCAATTTTTGATAGGAACCAACTCCTCCGTCGGCCTTCTTGGATTTTATAACTGCCATTTTGAAATATAAGTATATTATCACTATCTCGACTTCTAAATCACTTAGGATCACAAACTTGGTATCTAAATATACATATTTGGGGTCAGAGAATACAACTACACAATTTTTAAATGTATCAGAATATATATTTCTTCACTAATATATGTACCAATTACAAACTATTCACCAATTAACTGTTTTGTCCAGTGTGTCTACATTTTCATGTAATTGTAATTAATTTTACATTTCTCATTAAAGTTTGCAGCTAACGTTTAGTTTAGCCTCAAATAGTTCAAGTACATTCGATTTGCACTGTTATCTTTCAAAAATATCAATTACGTTCTTTAAAATTTTAGTGCAAAGTTAAAACACCTTTAACCCTCGAGCGGGCGCGCGGCAAATTTTATACCGCAATTTTACAATTTTTGGAATTATAACGTTAGCGTAATTTGTCTGACGCCACACTTCTAGGTATGCATTCTTACGCATGTCGAGCGCCATATTAGCCCAAAACAATGCGTCTGCTTGCTTTACTTCAGTAAGCAATTGGTGTTTTATCGAGACGGTTGTGTTTTGCGGTACTCCGTTCCGCGCGCGCCCGGTCATGTAAGGAATTTATTGTGATTCCTTTTTATAAAATATTGTTTATTTTGCTTTGTTTTTCTTTCATTCTTAATCTTTTGAGTTTGTTACATATTATGACAGCTATATATACTTTTTCTGGCACAAAACTTTACGTTACGTACAAAGTTTTTTTTTTGAGATGTACTATCTTATACAATTTTTTTGGTAGGGATCGAAGGTATTTATCACAAGAGAATTAGAGCAGCTAGCTAACACAATATGGGATGAAGATGAAGAAGAGCCCATTGATTTTACTGACGAGAGTGAGGGAGAAGAGGAAGAAATAGAGCAGGTAAATCACGATAGTGACTCTGAGCAATCAGCTGACGAAGATGGAAATTATTACATAAAAAAAGAAGAAGATTACCGCTTTTATATTGGAAAGGATGATTCTACTATCTGGAAAAGTAATGTATTGGGTATGTCTACAAAGACAAAGATAAAAAATATTATTAAAACTTTTCCTGGTCCCACACGCTACGCTAGAGAAACTCCAACAGAACTATCTTCTTTTTCACTTTTTATAACTGAGGAGATGATCGACAACATCGTAAAATGTACGAATATATATATTGATAATAAAAGATCAAACGTTCAATATCAAAGAGAACGGGACTGCAAGTCAACTTCCCGAAATGAGATAAAGGCTTTGTTCGGAGCCTTATTTATAATGTCTGTAAAAAAGGGGAATCATACAAACGTTTTGGAAATGTGGGCTAATGACGGTACAGGATTGATGGTTTTGAGGGCTGCGTTTAGTTATAAGAGACTAGCTGGCCCGGCAAACGTTGTTTTGACCAAAAATAATTTGTCTCTGACACCCCGTTTAACCACTATAGAGTTTTAATTTTATATCATGTTCATCGTCTTGGACTTAAAAATATATGCCACTTTCTAGCTGTACCCGCGACTTCGTAAGCGCGAGGTTCGTTATTTCTGTATTAAATAATGACTAATTAGTTTCTGTCATCCCAGCCCATCTTATCCCATCCCCGTCCCCGTCCCGTCTCCTCCTCTACCATCCCATCCCTTCCCGTCCCGTCTCGTCCCATTCCTTCCCGTCCCATCCCGTCCAGTTCAGTCCCGTCCCGTCCCGCCCCGTCCCTTCCTGTCCCTTCCCGTCCCGTCCCGTCTCCTCTACCATCCCATCCCGTCCCGTCTCGTCCCATTCCTTCCCGTCCCGTACCGTCCAGTTCAGTCCCGTCCCGTCCCGCCCCGTCCCTTCCTGTCCCTTCCCGTCTCGTCCAGTCCCGTCCCTTCCCGTCTCGTCCAGTCCCGTCCCGTCTCGTCCCTTCCCGTCCCGTCCCGTTCCGTCCCCTCCCGGCAAACGTTGTTCTGTTCAAAAATAATTTGTCTCTGAAACCCCGTTTAACCACTATAAAGTTTTAATTTTATGTCATGTCCGTCGTCTTGGGCTTAAAAATAAATGCCGTTTTCGCAATCAACGTCCCAAAAAACCTCAATAACGACACCCATATCGATTTTTAGGCTTATTTACCCCATTTCACCTCTTAAGGGGTAGCGAACCCGACAGACGTTGTCCTGCCCGAACATTGATTTGCCTGCTATTAGCGTGTTCAGCAAACGTTTTTCCGATATTCGAATTTTCGATTTCTTTCATTTTAAAAACATGCTAATAGCTACAACTATTTTCATTATCCGTAGCGCGCTGGTCATCATTGCGGTTGGCACGTAAAGTAGATACCCGCGCAGCTGACTGTCTTCGACGACCTATGTTAGCTCGTCGTGCCTTTGGCATTGTAACGGACACTATAAAACGACACCGAATTGTTTTCACAATCACTTGTACACAAACCAAATTTGAATGTCCGACTGACTGACTGACTGCGACGACCCTGCATTCGCTTCGCCCCCTGTGGGTGCAGGTAGCGGCTGGGCCTCCCAGGTCAAAACTGTCCTTCCGAGAATTGTCGGCACAAACAGCACAATAGCTCTGATGCGGATTATGACATGATTTTATTTTCCGGCTTTTCCTTTGGATTTTTCCGAATTTTCTTTTTTGCTAAACCACCTCGGGAGTAAGACGAACACAACAAAAGAAAAATCATCCAAATCGGTCAAGTCGTTCTCGAGTTTTTGCGTTACTAACAGACGGCGATTCATTTTTATATATAAGATTTCTTTTTTTGTTACGATCACTACGTTTTGATGACATCAGAACTAGACTTACCAGACAAGAGACAGATAAATTGGCTGCGATAAGAGAATTTTTCTCAATTTTTTTAGAGAATTGCAAAAATAACTACAACCTTGGAGAATTTATTACCATAGATGAAATGCTCCACCCATTTCGAGGTCGCTGTGGATTTGTTCAGTATATTCCAAATAAGCCTGCAAAATACGGCCTAAAAGTTTACGCGTTATGTGACAGTAAAACATTTTATACCTGGAACTTTGAAATTTATTGTGGAAAACAGAAAGACGGACCCTACGTTGTTTCAAATAATCCAACAGAGATAGTAAAGAGATTGATACATCCTATAGAAAACTCTAGCAGAAACCTAACAACTGATAATTATTACACCAGTTATCCCTTAGCCCAATATCTCTTAGAGCATGGTCTAACAATAACTGGAACAATGAAAAAGAATAAACGAGAGATCCCTGAAGAATTTCTTCCCCATAAAAATCGCGAAGTAGATTCAGCTTATTTTGGATTTCAGGAAGATTTTACCATAGTTTCATACTGTCCAAAAAAAAAATAAGGCTGTGATTCTGTTATCAACTATGGATGACACAGGGGAGATTGATCTAGAAACAAAGAAACCTTACATGATTCTTCATTATAATATGACAAAGTGTGGTGTAGATGTAGTAGATCAAAAATGTGCCGCATATTCCACTCAAAGAATAACACGAAGATGGCCACTTGCATTGTTTTTTCGATTTCTCGATATTGCCGGCATAAATTCGGAAGTGGTGTTTCGAGCAAATAATCCAGGTATCGTCAAAAAAAGAAGACATTTTCTCTCAAACCTTGGATTTGCATTGTTGGAAGATCACATGAAAGAAAGGGCACTGCTAAAGATGCTTCCAAAGGACTTTTTCCACTGTCTAGGGTGTAAATCACACAACCTTTCGGGAGTTTTGATCTACTCCCGTCTTCAGGTGTTCTTGGTTAGTCCTGAGTAGGACGGATATTATACGTTTTTCTACGTAAATTTGTGCCACCCCCGGAGTTTGAACCCGGGACCGCTGATCGCTAGTCTGCCACTCTAACCACTAGGCCACCAGGGCGGTTATATAGACTAACCAAGAACACCTGAAGACGGGAGTAGATCAAAACTCCCGAAACGTTGTGTGATTTACACCCTAGACAGTCGAAAAAGTCCGAAAAACATATCATAGCGTATAGAAAATCTCGCATAGACACAAGGGTTAAACAATTTCTGTAGCATTTGTTAAAAATAATTTCGTGATTAATTTGACACCTAAATCCAAAAAGATAAGCTTTGAGAGAGCATTGAGATATATTCAAAAATAAGCTTGTAAATGCAATGTACGCATAAAATTAATCAATTCAGATAAAAAAAAATCAGAAAGAGATATGACTTAAATTAAACCGTTAAAATTGTATTTATTAAAACGGTTTGATCTAAGTAGGTAGAACTTTCTGATATGTTGTATAGGGTCATAATTTATTATTCTGAACAACTTTTCTTGGTAAAATTTTGTCGTATGATAAACAGAAAGGGTAGTTTACCTGAAAAGAAAATAGTTTTCGCTTTACTGTCAAGGCCGAAAATGTTCAGTCCATCTCACCTCTTGAACATCAATCCTGGGATACACTGTATACAGTGTGTTTGCTTAAGTTCGCACCATATGGAAAACTTTTTATTATTAATTTTACGAAAAAAAGTTATTCTTTATAAAAAGATCTGCATGGTCCAAAACTTAAAATTCAATCATCAGATATCAATTTTTTTAAGCCGTATACGTGGAATTGTAACAATATCAAAAATTGTTATTAAGAAAAGTTGATTAGAATCGAAAACTACGTTCAAATATCCAAGTACACCTATCTACGATGAAAATCAGGTTTTGTTATTTTTCACATTTTTTTTAAGTTGTTTCATATGGAAAATCATCAAAATAATGCAACATAGAGGTTATCAAAGTTTCAACGAATAAAGAGATAACTGAAAAAAGTTTCCGATATTGTCAAAAATAAAGTTTTCCATATGAAAACTTTCCTTAATAATAATTTTCGATATTGTCACAAATAAAGGTACTTTACTCTTGAGGAAAATTCATATTTTTTGACATTCCTCGTATACGGCTTAAAAAATTTATATCTGATGATTGAATTTTAAGTTCTGGACTATGCAGAACTTTTTATAAAGAATAACTTTTTTTCGTAAAATTAATAATAAAAAAGTTTTCTATATGGTGCGAACTTAAGCAGACACACTGTATATATACATATATACACCAGAGGTCGAGTTGTCTATGGTGTATAGGGAATCTCATGTTAAATCCAGCATATGCGAAAACTCGATCCTCTGATTGGGTTAAACTAAAGATCTAACATTAAAAGCAGCTTTAGTATTAAAAACTGTTCTCAATTCTCAATTTAAAGTTTTCTAGGAAACTATTTAACCAAAAAATTTCATAATCATGTAAAAAAAGCTTCTTTCATGGAATCTCAACTAATTACACCAGAAACAAAACAATACGTCCTTTCTGTCAGTATAGTCATTGTAAAGTAAACCAATCTGTGTTATTATTGCGTGTAATAATAGAATGTCATTGTTCAAGATGTTAATAACATAATGAAAATTTTCGTATTAAAATTTATCATTTTGGGTTTGGCTGCCGTGAAGTTGGCCCGACCCAAATAGGGGTGCTGGTTATCGTATACAGAGGTGTAAACAAACGGTGAAAATAGATAAACAAACGTAAACAAACGATAAACAAACGATTCCCACCAAGAAATTGTCAATTTATTATTTTGGGTTTGGCTGCCGTGAAGTTGGCCCGACCCAAATAGGGGTGCTGGTTATAGTATACAGAGGTGTAAACAAACGCTGAAAATAGCTAAACAAACCTAAACAAACAATAAACAAAACGATTCCCACCAAGAAATTCTTAATTTATCATTTTGGGTTTGGCTGCCGTGAAGTTGGCCCGACCCAAATAGGGGTGCTGGTTATAGTATACAGAGGTGTAAACAAACGCTGAAAATAGCTAAACAAACGTAAACAAACGATAAACAAACGATTCCCACCAAGAAATTGTCAATTTATCATTTTGGGTTTGGCTGCCGTGAAGTTGGCCCGACCCAAATAGAGATACTGGTTATAGTATACAGAGGTGTAAACAAACGCTGAAAATAGCTAAACAAACGCAAACAAACGATAAACAAACGATTCCCACCAAGAAATTGTCAATTTATCATTTTGACAAAATAGACAAACAAACGTAAACAAAAGATAAACAAACGATTCCCTTTGACGTATTACTAAATTTTTGTCTGGGTTTGGCCAACTTCACAGACATAAATGAGAACGTATTAACAAACAATTGTAACTAACGTTTTGTTTCAGAGGCTACTAATCCTAGTCTGATCATTATATAAAATTTGAATGTTTTTAATTTCACGCACTAGCACAATATTGAATAATTATATGGAATTGATCAAAAACAGAACACTGGCCGAGAAGTGAGCCAATACAAAGATTTTAATGACAATTTATATACTTATTCAGCCTACACCACAAATTGGCAGTTTTCTATATACTACCTTCTATGAAAACTATGAAACCGTTATGGTTATATAAAAATTAATTCCTTAGTTTAAATTACTCTGTTAGATAACTCAACAAGGTACTTTCATTATTTCTTCTTCTGTCATCCTTAGCCTTTCAATTTCTACCACTAAGCCTTCTAGACTGAGCAGTGCACCTTTTTTCTAGTTCCTTTCCTGTCTCACTTCTGAACCACCCATCTTAGGCTAATTATTCAGCGTGTCTTTATTATTTATTTGGATCAGTTTCTTTATTAAAATGAGTAAATAGTCGTTTTCCAATGCAATTGTCGTTAGATGACACTGAAGGAAGTTATTTCAATCGGGGGTGACGTAAGTCCGATGGGCGACAATGTCAGTAAGACTGATCGAGGACGAAGTGTTTATAATTATGTACAAAATAGGTATATTCTCTCTAACAACGGATTCAACTGCCACATCGATTGTGTTATCAACATTCGCATCATAAATATTATCATTTGTCAATCAATTTGTTATGGAACTGCATTAGGGTGTTAAAGGGAGAAAATAATATGCATTTAGGCGCCGATATTGTTCACGCCCCTTTTACTGTTACTATGTTGGCGTTTTAACTCATTATGTAAATGTCTTTTATCTACTCCTACTGTACAATGACCATTCATAATTTACAGTTTACAGCCAATCATAAAATTCTATTTTCATTATTCAATAGTTTGCAAGTTGCAACCAATCAGAAAATTATATTTTCATTACTCAATAGGTTGTAGCCAATCACAAAATTCATTCTTATTATTCAACGACTTTTGAAGTTAACAGCTGTCACAAATGTCATAATTGGGAAATATGAACACAAGACTCCTATTGCATTGGAGTAGATAAAATATCGTATTATATTCGCGATTATGGCCATTATTCACTCAGATGACTTGCACCACGCGCCTTCGGCTTGTGGCGCAAATGTCATCTTCGTGAATAATGGCTGTCATAATCGCTCATATAATAATATACTATTATCGGTGTTGCTCGTTGCACGTGGTTGTCTTTGTGGTTTTGTTGATGGTTGCAATAATTGTGGTTATACAATATGGCAGACAAATTGATTACTATTAAAGAAGCAGAAAGTGATGGAATTTTTATTGCTTTAATGTATAATCATTGTCGTCAAGCTGTAAATGAAACTATAGAAGTAAGAAGTATTTTTCAATTCCTACATTTTTTTCTTTACTAATTTATGATGATGCATTATTAAGTACTGTATATAATGCTGCAGAGAAAAATTTAGATTAATTTATTTTTATAGTAGAAATAATAGATTAAAGGGAACATCAAGGAATACTTCAAGACACCTCAATATCTTTCCAATTGATCTATTGTTTGAACGTAAGTGTTATTCATTTCTTTCTCTTAGAATAGGCTGAAAGCATGTTACTACCACACTCACTGAAGTTTTTGAAGCCATCTGTCGCCGTGGGCTGGGTAGGTGGCTAGTCTTATTCCATTGATAGAATAATATCTTTTCACAGGGATTACGACCACCAAAGGTATAATGGCTGTAAGGCGTAACATATATCCACCGCTTGGGTGTGAGGTTCAAAGTCACTACCTCCTGACTGCAAACGCAAACGCTTTACCAGCCAACCACATGCTGCCTAACTGAAATATTAAATATTAAGTTTAGTAGACTTAAGTTAAGTTAAGTAGACTTAAAATTTTTATTTAATAAAATTGGGATACCTTTACATAGGTATTAAGATTTCTACCGTTTACAAATATGTATCTTGTGTTATGACAGTTGAACAATTGTCACCTTTATTAACAGTTGAAATTACCAATTTTCAGTCTTAAATGAAGTTATTAATCAATCCATTGAAAACTATGAATCACTGTTTTTTAGTGTATATAAATTTAAAATTAACAGAAGTTGTAATGTACCAACATTCGTTAATGCATTGAAAATGAATTTTGCTGATTTTCAAGTCTGGTATAAAATTTACAAAATCTGAAAAATTTACAAGGGATAGAAATAAAAAAACAGTTTTATAATTGTGTAAACCTGTATTATTATTGTTTATTATACGCCACGCGAAACGTTACTGCGAAGTTCTACTGCATAGCAGATCATTAATAAATAATACATAGTATAATCTGTTCACGACCTTTTTGGGACAGAGTTGGCTATGATCTTTTCTTTTCTTTCACGTTTTTTTCGGTCAGTGTCTGTTCGACATTTTCTTGCCACCACATTGCCTGATTTATTATTTCAACATTCGTAAGAAAATAAATGATTTATCAAGTGTGTAAAAATGATTTTAATTTCCGTCAGAGGAAAAGTCAAAATGCCCAAAATAATTTTGTTACAACAAAAAATTTCCATTAAACGATGCTGCTTCCAATTTAAAAAAGACAAACCAAATCTAAAAGAACACGAGTTGATGTGGAGACTACAGAATATATTTTCTGTACGTTAAGAAATCAAATTTTAGAAAGGAAAAACAATCCAGCGTAATATAATATTTTACTACCTACCCACTTATTACTATTTTAGTGTTGAAATGTTATGTGGCAGATGTGAAAATCAACATGAAGTAAAATCAGCAAGCCATCCATTTGACAAGATATTTACATTTTTCACATGTTAATTTCTACAAGACCAATATTGCTCAATTGCTCTACTAAATTTATTTGGTATCAGTTTGTGTCGTCTTTATCCTTCCACACCAGCAAGCAAGCAAGCATGTAAAATATGGTGGCATATATATATCATGTACACAATTCTAATCCAATTTGCAATAAACATTAATATTTAATGCTTTTCTTACGCATTATTTCGCACTTTCGTTTCTGTCGTCAATTATCAAATCGTGTCAATTTTTCATCCTTAATTTAAACCGAGATCCGGCAACAAGGTATCTTTTCAGAAAATATAACCTTAAGCTGAAAACAACATAACCTAACACAAAAAGTGTCAATTTCCATTAGGGAGTTTAGTTGCCACAGAGGTACTGCCAACAAAATTACTAGATGGTCATAGCCTCACCTGACCCAAAAAGATCATGAACGGCATATACAGTTTTCAACCTTTTCAGCATCTTGTACACTTTAATATTAATTTGCAATTAGATAAAGATGTTGAATTCGATATTACATTAATTTTTTTATGTAACTTTAGAAGATGTATTGCTTATATGAGTCATTCTTATCATTACATTTATTAGCTGTTTTAAAGGAGTTCTGAGGATTACAAACCATCCGATCGGCGACTCCATATACTATTGTTTATAGTTTATTTTTTTTACTCATGTAACGTGCTTTAGTATCAGATATAAGAACTGGAGCGAACATGCTTTTCTTAGGAAGAACGGGGCAATGTGAAAAAAGGATTAGATGTGAATAGACATTTGAGTTGTCTAGTCCAGATGTATCTTTAGCTTTGTGTTAATTGTTGAGTAAATATATATCAGAACTTAAGGATAATTCAGGGCGTATTCACTTATATTTTAAACGAATTTATTGTTTGGGGAGCTTTTACATTCTCTGAACTGAGTAACTTTGCAGTTTCCGTACAGATACGTATGTATATGTATTTATACTTTTGAAGTCCCCATCAATTTTTTCTATTACAATCTCGCATGAAGTTTTACTACAAACAGATGATATTAACATCCCAACCCTGCCAGTAACCACTACCATTCTGCAAACAAGTGCAGCACGGTAATCACCTTAGCCCACGAAATATTATTCATTTTTCATACCGATGGGGCCACAATTATATATAACAGCAATGAGATAACATGAATAAGATAATAACACGTATTGCTTGAGTAAGAAAGAGATAAATATAGTAGTAAATATTCGAGTAGGCATGACGCTTATTTTAATTCTGACATAAGTCAACTAAACATGCCTACTAAAATAATTTTTTCGTATGGACATCTCTTTCTTACTCAAACATTCTATTTTGTTATTCATGTTATCTCATTGCTGTTATATATAATTATGGCCCCATCCGTATTTACTTGCAAATGTACAACTTCACAAATGGCCAGAATAAAAAAAAATGTGCATTTTCCTTATTTAAAAATTGAGAAAATAAGGTAACCCCCCCCCCCTCACAACAGTCTCATAAACTCTCTTACAAAATACAATCGACCAGTATACAGCCACACAAATATTAGTTTTAGGGTTTCTCTTATAATTACGTTTTCCCCATTTTGCAGCCCCCAAACCCACATGGGTCGCAAAATTCCCACATACCGCATTCTCTTAAAAAATACAATTGGCCAGTAGAAAGTCTCCAAACAGCGCATTTCACACAAATTTTAATTTTAAAATTTTTCTGAAAATGATAACGTTTTCCCCATTTAGCAACCCCTAAATCCACCTAAACTGCAAAATTCCCACATCCCGAATTCTCTTAAAAAATGCAATCGACCAGTAGAAAGTATCAGGATTAATTGCGCTAGTGGGTGAACTGAAATAATAATACCGCCTTTTAACTTGTACTGCGACAAACCTTTATTAACAGTATACACTAAATGTGGTTTACAAAAAGAATGGATGACATTATATGTTACTTCGAATATCACATTAGCCGAGTAGCTACCCGAAACTGTAGTTCGGTACGGAACAGATAGTCCCAACAGAAAGTCTCCAAACATCGAATTTCACCCAAATATTCATTTTAAGGTTTTTCTGATAATTTTAACGCTTTCCCCATTGTGCATCTCGCAAATCCAACTTGACCGCCAAACTCCCACATGCCGAATATCAATCAGGAAAAGGCCTCCAAGCAAAGAATTTCAAACAAATATTGATTTTAAGGTTTTTCTGATCATTTTAACGCTTTCCCCATTTTGCATCTCTCAAATCCAACTGGGCCGCAAAACTCCTACCTCCTGAATATCGATCAGGAAAAGGCCTCCAAACGGCGAATTTCACACAAATATTGATTTTAAGGTTAGTTTGATAATTATAACGTTTTCCCCATTTTGCAACCCCCAAAATCCACCTGGGCCGCAAAATTCCGACCTCCCGAATTCTCTTAAAAAATGCAATCCACCTGTAAACAGCCTCCAAACAGTGAATTTCACACAAACATTGATTCTAAGGTTTATCTGATAATTACAACATTTTCCCCATTTGGCAACCCCCAAAATCCACCTGGGCCAGAAAAATTCCGACCTCCCGAATTCTTTTAAAAAATGCAATCGACCCGTAAACAGTCTCCAAACAGTGAATTTCACACCAATATTGATTTTAAGGTTTTTTTGACAATTATAACGTTTTTCTCATTTTTCCACCCCCAAATCCACCTGGGCCGCCAAATTCCACATTCCAGATTCTCTTAAAAAATGAAATCGCCCTGTAGAAGGTCTCCAAACAGCAAATATCACACAAAAGTTGATTTTAATGTGTGTCTGATAAGTATAACGTTTATTCGCAACCATATACAGTGTGACTAGTAAAGTCCGCATCATATGGGATTTTTTTTATTAACAGCTTTTTTCGAAATTTGACTTTGGCATCAATTTGTGCTTCGATCGAGATGAAAACTAACCAAAAAAATAGTAGTCACGTCATTCGCATTATCTGTCAAATTTAATTTCTTTTTCAAAAAAAAATTCAAAAGTGGGGTTATTTCTCAAAATATCGAAAAAAGTTATTAGAAAAAGGTTTTCTAAATGCAATTTTTAGCCCATATGCAAAATTTCAGCTGTATAAGATAATTTAGATTTTTTGCCCTTTTTTTTTAAATTGCACAACTGTTGCAAAGTAAGACTCAACGCAACCTACATAAAACTTCTTAGTTTTGACAATGCTTTATTTCACACACATTTTCTTTAAAGTAGTGCCATATTAAATGTGTGTTTTTTTACAAAATCCAAATAGGGCTATTAAAATTTGGTCACATGTGATGCAAAGTTTATTTGTTTTTGACCCTGTATAATGTAACTTTATAAAATAACGTGTATTACTTTTAGACACGTTTTCAAAAATAGTTATTTTATAGAGTTACATTATACAGGGTCAAAAACAAATAAACTTTGCATCACATGTGACCAAATTTTAATAGCCCTATTTGGATTTTGTAAAAAAACACACATTTAATATGGCACTACTTTAAAGAAAATGTGTGTGAAATAAAGCATTGCCAAAACTAAGAAGTTTTATGTAGGTTGCGTTGAGTCTTACTTTGCAACAGTTGTGCAATTTAAAAAAAAAGGGCAAAAAATCTAAATTATCTTATACAGTTGAAATTTTGCATATGGGCTAAAAATTGCATTTCGAAAAACTTTTTCTAATAACTTTTTTCGATATTTTGAGAAATAACCTCACTTTTGAATTTTTTTTGAAAAAAATATTAAATTTGACAGATAATGCGAATGACGTGACTACTATTTTTTTGGTTAATTTTCATCTCGATCAAAGCACAAATTGATGCCAAAGTAAAATTTCGAAAAAAGCTATTAATAAAAAAAAATCCCATATGATGCGGACTTTACTGGTCACACTGTATGTAATAAGATCATTACTGACATCTAAACAGTTGGAAAATGAGCTATTCCCAACTTGTAACTCTCCAACCGGTCGGAAAAGTGATTGCCGTCGCAGAGGTTGGAAATGAATCAATTGCCGATGGCTGTGTAGGTAGGGACACTGGGAGTGTCGCTCATCCATTCATGCGCGTCACAACCTGTCGTATCAAAATATAATAATTTTTCCAATTATTATTTAGACTAAAGTGGTTGCGAATAAAATAGTATACATACCACGGTAAAAAGTTTCATTCCTGTCTCTAGATAAAGTTGACCTCGACGCTACGCGTCTTGGTTAACTACTTAATCTCTCGACAGGAATGAAACGCTTTCCACCCCGGTATGTAATATACTATTATTCGCAATCACATTGTAATGTGTCAATTTCATGACATGTCAACAGCTGGGAACTAGATGATTACTTGAAACTAGCCAGGAAATTATTACATACCCCGAAAAATATTACATACCTGAAGAGTGGGGTGTTTCCATGGTAACAAAAATATTAGCTACATCAAGATATCTATTATTCAGAATTCAATTGTAGTTATTTTTAAAATTAGATGATTGCAAATAAAATAGTATACATACCACGGTGGAAAGTTTCATCCCTGTCTCGAGATAAAGTTAACCTCGACGCTACGCGTCTCGGTAAACTACCTAATCTCTCGACAGTAATGAAACACTTCCCACCTCGGTATGTAATATACTATTTCCTCGTTTTGCAACCCCCAAAATCCACCTGGGCCGCAAAATTCCGACATTCCCAATTCTCTTAAAAAAATCAATCGACCCGTACAAAGTCTCCAAACAGAGAATTCACACAAATATTAATTTAACAATTTTTCTGATAACGTTTTTCCCATTTTGCAACCCATAAATCCACCTGAGCCGTAAAATTCTTAAAATACCAGAGATTCATCTACATACTGGCAAAGCAAAATTCAAATTTTTTTATTTCCCCCTGTTTATGTGAACATACAATTTGCTACAAATGCATCTCAGCTTTCTACCCCTGTAACTTCGTCCGAGTGCATCGCAAAACTTCAAAAACCAGCCAGTACGATGGGGGTTATTTCATCCTCTTTTCAACTAACCCCAAATCACATTTGGATCTTTTAAAAAAATATGCGATGCACCGAACGCTTTCGTGACCAAAATATCGTTTTAACCCCCGTATTTTCGCCCTCTCGAATCTTACATTTTCACAACCTTCCCAAAAAGTTTGCCCTTGACGATATCTTCAAAATGACACCAACAACATTCACCTGCAATAGGTACAACTCGCAAAAATTCGCGAAAACTGCTCATTCTCCAATCGTCACGCAAATCGCTAAAAGAGCCCCGTACTAGCGTCACATCTCCAATTCGTTAAAAATTTTCAATGTTAAAAGTGGGTAAGCGCGTATATTGGAATTCGCGCCAGTTGTACCACTTTTGTTATTATTACTTTTACTAGGTACCGCGTGACCATAAATGGTTGTGATTTTTTTTTCTTAGGTTGGCACTGTTTATGTTGGTTGCACTATAAGTTTATGTCAAATTCGAGGTTAGCAGGTTAGGTTTTGCGTCAGTTTGTGTCAAAATTGACGCAAAACTTAACCTGCTAACCTCGAACTTGACATAGACTTACAGTGCCACCAACATAAACAGTGCCAACCTAAGAAAAAAATCACAAACATTTATGGTCACCCGGTACTAGTTGCTCGAGGTTGGGTGTCATATTTTTTAGTGACATTTAAAGTGGCAGCCGTTAAATGAGAGTTGAATCTGTTGTGAGACAGGTTATACAAATATCTTAATGTTTCTAATAAAATTGAAACAGTCAAAAACAATTTTAGTACTGTAAATTACATTAATTCTCAAAAAAAATTGCATTAGGTAGTCAGGCCTTAGCCGCTCGGCCAGGAATTACATAACAGACGAGCTTTTCGTTATGTGCACTTGTGCAGTGGATGGGACGATGTAAGTAAGCAAGCGCGATTGGTGACGATGCCGTGTTTTGGCACACTCTCAGCTTGGGGGTGATTAAGAAAAAATTATTGTATTTGCATTAATTTTAAAATCGATATCAATGTCTATTAAGAAAAAACAATAACAACAAACAAGACCATACCTTACAATGTATTCATCGCAAAAATTACAACTGTATTAGTGCTCTACTATTTGGAACCGGAAGGAGATATTACCTAAATATATTTAGGTGTGGTGTGGTTATCTATACTTATAAGTATAGATAACAACATAATAGTAAATGTTTACATTAAATGCAACGCAAATTAGGCTCAAAATTGCAGGGGTGACTTATGGATCAAATATTACTGTTTACCGAATTCAAAATTTGCTTGTTTGTTTGTTAATGAACAAGGTGTAGGCATGCAAACTACAGGGCACCTTAGACACCGACTGCAGTCGTCATATGGTAAAGCTCCTATTTAGAATTTTTTCGAGACTAGCGAGTGTCAACCTTAACAAGGGATCTTTTACATGCCACAGATCGTAGTAACATGGGACCCACGCCTTTACATCACTTCCGAATAATGGCATTCTGTAGGATTTCATCCGCATTTTTTATTTTTGGTTTCCTTGCTGTATACTGATGTTTCAGAAAGTATTTATTGTGCGTGTGATTAGTGTATCAAGAAAATGATCTCCAATAAAATAAGCTAAGTTCTGGTTGATTTTTAATTTAATTAGTTGATGTTGATAACGGAAGTAGATTTGTCTTCTAAAACGTTCATGTTTTAATATTTTTCATTTTGTAGTGTGGCGAAATGCCCATACAAATAAAATGAAGCGCCACAAAGCAGTTTCAGAGATTATTGTTGTTTTTGTTTGTTCCTGTCAATTAAACAACTTTTGTGTTGAAACTTGACCATGACACCCGACGATATTGCAAAAGCTATTGCTTTACATGAAGGCGGAAGAAGTGTTGGCTATATTGCTGCTGCTTTGGCACAGCCCGAAGCACAGTGAATGACGTTATAAGACGATACCAGGAAACTGAAGAAACATAAGAAGAGTCGGATCGGGTCGTTATCCTTCTACAAACGATAGAGATGGTCGATTTATTGTTATTACATATAGCTGTCCTTTTTTGTCCAGCAGTGTATTTTGGCTAAATATAAAAATTTAAGAATACAATTATTATTTGACGTAGGTAACGGAGGATGAAAATAAATGCTTAGACTGCCAATGTAATTATGGTTCATTTAATTTGGATATCAATTGTCAAACATGACATTTGTTGATATCAGTGGCGGCTGCTCCTTAGAGGCTCACAAGCTCTCGCCTCCCAGCCGCCAAAAGCCTATAAGTTTCGTTTTATAGTATAGTACTATCCCCAAACATCAACCGGAAGAATTAACAAAATCATATTAATAAAATTTTAATTTTATAAAATTATAAAAAACTATATGTCACAAAAATAAGAACAAAAAAAGGAAATTAATAGTTCATTGAGTCTCCTCGAAATGCTTAAAAATGTTTGGCAACGATTTGACATATTTTGTATGGAATGTGCTATCAACATTTGACAAAAATTCAAAATTTTTAAATGATAATAGTTGATTAATGGACTTAGTTTTATTTAAACCAAATGCCTTTTCTAGTGAAACAACCATGAAACGTTATCAAAAAATGTCATGGCTCTCCTGTTGGAAAATATTTTTAAAAATTGCACCAATATAATATGCAAATGTCCAGTTCATTTGTTGAGCAGTATATAATGACATTTTGTTGTGGTTTTGAACGTCAAAATAATGCATTATTCGCACTAGTTGCAATATGTGATTTCATATTGATAGTGCTCATATGAAAATTTAATCAACTTTGTGGTTGAAGTAAATGTATTTAGTATACAAATTAATATGACTCAAAATTACAGAAAATCCTGTATGCAACACGTTGCAAAATTAATTATTTTCACACAGAAACTTCACGTCTAGTGTGAAAACAAGTAGGTACATAGTAGTATATTACATACCGAGGCGGAAAAGATTGCACTCCTGCCGAAAGAAATATAGTTTACCTAGAGGCGATAGCCTCGAGGTGAACTAGTTCTCGACACACAGGAATGAAATTTTTGCTGAGGTTTGTATACTGTTTTATTCGCAATCATCTAATTTTAAAAATAACTACAATTGAATTATTAATAATAAATATCCTGATGTAGCAAATATTGTTGTTGCCATGAAAACAACCCACTCTTCAGGTGTGTAATATTTTTCGGGGTATGTAATAATTTACCGGCTAGTTTTAGTATTCATCTAGTTCCCAGCTGTTGTCATGTCATGAAATGAATACATTACAATATAATTGCGAATAAATACTATTATCATTTATCCTGAAGTTATAATATAAGCAAGTTTCAGTAATTGCATCCGAAGGTAGCTATTCGATACTGCTTAAAACATGGAATACATTAGCCAAGAAGTAGTTTAGCTTAACTAAGTTCACTGCTGATAGCCGCCTGCCTTTATGTAAGTAATAATAATAATAAAGTAGGTCAATATACCATGAGTTATGTGCCAACACATTCCCTTGTATTGTGTTTTATAATAATTTCGTCCTATATAATTCCAATAAACGTTGTAGGCCAGCTTCTTTTATCCACTATTTATCAGTTTTCCTTTTATATTTTTAGGATTTATACCGAATGTCAAATTAACAATTTTGAAAAGGTATTTTATTTTTAGATGGTTTAAATGATGACTTTGTTTCTACCAATTATGGCCGCTTATTTGAAATTTAGTATAGCGGCTGGCAGCTGCTGAGGGCGATTCGAATTGTGACTCAAACTTATGTGGGGATTACGGGCAAAAAATCTGTCGCTGCAGATTCGAAATATAACAGTTTCAACGCGACGTGAAGGTTAACGCCGTTGCAGCAGAAACGGCCGTAAACCCGCGGGATTATTAACAATTACAGTGCTCCTAAATCTAATGCAATACGAGTGCAAAGGCAGCTACCGGACCTATAGCAAATACGTTGCAATCTTTGACACTGAAAATGAATGCGTTAGGCTTCGAGCTATACTTCGGAAACGATATAAAGCCGTAGGTCCCATGCTACTACGATGTGCATGTAAAATATCTTTTTCTAGAATTGGAACTCTTTAGTTTCGATGAAATTCTAAGTAAGGATTTGACCATATGACCACAGTAGTCGGTGTCTAAGGTATCTGGTACTTCGCATGCCTTCACCTTGTGTATTACAAACAAACAAACAAGCAATAGCTGTAACACAAACGATTGAGAACAAATCTTGCTGCTATATTTTAGAATTATTTATACAGGGTATTTCAAAACTGCACAAAACAAATATAAAGGGCTATTCTACAGCAAAAAAAATTAGAAAAAACTTTAATAAACATATGTCCTAAATTCATTAAATTTAAACACATCACAGATTATAGAATTAAAGACAGTAGTTCGTCATTAATACGTTTATGATTTAGTAGGCCGGTGATTTGTTCCAAACACGTCTTTTTCTTTACATACAATATGAGAGCGTTGCTCTATAATAAAAAGAAACAAACAAACAAGCATACTTACGTTCCAAAATAGTTTATTTTAGGTATATCTTCGATTAATTTACAAAAAAATACTATCATTTACAGTAACTGTTGGAAGTGCCCTCTCCCTTCGGTGTCACGTATAATAATTCTGACAGTTGTAAGTAAAGCAAACAGATAATAAAAACAAAACACCAGCCTACTAGATCTAAAAGCTTTAGAAACGAATTACTATCTTTAATTATTTGATCAAGAATATCTTTTAGATAACTGATTTTGGGACATATGTTTTTTTTCTTATTTTTTGTTGCAGAATAATGTTCTGTGCAATTTAGAAACACCCTGTATAAATACTTCTAAAATCTAGAAAGAAGATTGCTGCCCAATCTTTTGTTACAGTTATTGCTTGTAATAGACAAGGTGTAGGCATGCAGAGTACCAGGTACCTTAGACACAGACTGCTGTGGTCATACGGTCAAATTCCTACTTAGAATGTTGTCAAAACTAAGTTCCAACTTTAGCAAAGGTATTATTTTTTAATCTGGCCAATTTTAAAACGGTAACCTAACTTATTTCGAATATTTTTGACACTCGCAATTTTTTAGTCATATACACTTGTACTAAATAAATCTATAGGCGTGATTTTATATTTAATTCTGACATTGCCAATTGACATTTAAAGTGAATAGCCTATAGCAACAACTATTATTTAAAATGCTCTGAAAACTTACACATTCATTTTAGAAATTGTGAAAATACATTGCACGACTTTGAAATTTTTAGTTAGGAGACATCGACAGAAAAATTAACAATAACATTTTCTGTGAATTTATTTTTAAATTTTCTTGAAACAGCTTTTTAACATAGTAAATTAATAAATTAAAAAAGTATTTGAATTAACAATTAATGCTGGTGCAGTGCTGAATTTGCGTATTCCACAATCTAATAAATATCCTTCAAATACGTAATTAATAACCATAAATAATTTTTGTGATAAAAATATTCAATGATACGTACAATCTTGTTATACGAGTTCACATTACAAAGCGGGGAGAACAAAAATGTTCAAATAGAATTACTCCAAGTTTCTACCCGCAAACTTATCCAGAATGTTATTCGCTCGTTGCATAAATACATAATGAAATTAATTTAGGAGTAATAAAGCAATCTTACGGAACTCCTTTGAAATCTAAATTGAGGGAAAATTAAACCGCTCTTGTATTTTAATCATAATATATGTAGTGCGAAAATGAGTAGACAAACTTCGCAACCGCACTTGAGACAATTATCTTGCTTAGCAAGCTAGTACTTCTGCGACAACCGGATAACTTTCGTGATGTATTAAAAACCACGGAAGTCTTTTCGGGAAATATTCAAACCACACTGACTTCAATTTACTGCGGACGTCTAAAAATAAACTAACAGTTATCTAAAATCCACTCAAACAAGGTTTTTCGCATTGCCTAAGTTCGTTCGCACTAATAAGCCTCAGCAATTTTCTCGTTCACTGAATTGCCTGCTTCATCTCGGTTGGTTTTTATCATCAATACCTAAGAAAATCGCAAACCCTATTAAGAGTTGGATTTCTTTATTGGCTGATCTTGACTACCACGTTTTACATTTACTGTAAAGTTTTTAATCCATTTAAAGATTTTAGTATATAATATATAAATAATTCCTCAAACTATTATCTTTAATTGAGAAATATAAATAACTAAAGTGGACTTTCCGTACAAGTTTCCGTTTTTATTGTTTTAGTGTCAACTTTACTGTTGTAGAGCGATTAATAGTCAGCTCATTAATTTTAAAATTGAACTGTGTGTCATTATTAGGCAAACTGAAATACATAGAGCAGTCATGTTAGATATTCCATCAAAATTTCGTGGAACGACTACAAACAAGTTCCTGTAAGAACAAAGTAAACACTACCGCGTATAACTGAAAATCTGCTACATAACAATCCACCAAGAAAAGCGGAGAAAATTAATTTATTTTCTCATTGTTGACTCCGTTACTATTCTGTGGTTATTTGATCTTTATAATTGCATTATTTGAAGTTATGATCCAGGCGCAAACAGCAGGATCATCTTTCCATTATGTTTCTGCTTTCAGAACAAGACATCAGCTATAATAACACAGTATTTCCTTGTCACAAATTGGACTGAGTAAGCCAAGTTCTGTTGCTAAAATTAAGTCTCTGTGGTGTAGCAAGTATTTTTCAGTCAATAGTCCTCAAACTTTTGCCCATTTAATTTTCCAGCAACTTACCCGCGTAATTTTTTTTTAAAGTAACAAGACTTGATTACAAAATGACTGCACGCTCATAATAATATTAATTTTCCCCCCAGGTTTGTTCTTCGTGATATGACCTAGTAATTACATATTTCAGTTAAATGACAACCTCGTAAACAAATCATTCTAAAATTAAATGCAATGTAAATACTTTAAATTGCTTATCAGACATTTCTACATAATTCAGATCAATTAACTGTGCAATTTTTAAAGGCAAACTGCAGCCAATAAGCCATAAAGCGTAATTTGCATATTACGATTTTTACATTTTTTTCAGCAAATGTTTGGAATTACCACGACAAGGTAAGTATTTAAAAAATAATTAAAGTAACTTAGGGGGTGAAAAATTGCCACTTCCAAAAAGCTATAACTCAGCGGTAGTAAATTGCTTCCTATAGAAAGCAATCTGTGCCAGAAAATTGCGATCCAAGAATGAACGATGTGATCGTAACGTGAATAGGTGAGTTTGAAATTGAATTAATTTGGTTTTTAAATATATGACTCATTTATTTGGAAAATTGCAGAAGGAAAATGAAATCAATTGCTAGAAATTATGGACCGCGTTCTCGGGATTAAAGATTCTTGCGAAGTTTGTTTCTGATTAGTTTATATCCAGGGCTGGTCGAACAAGTGCAGTTCTAAGTTAGGAGTTGGCACCGATTCAACTTTTCATAAAAGACAGTTTTTAAGTCTAGGGAAATTTCTATAGATTATACCTCGGCATGTACAGCTGCTACTTGCAACAAAAAACCATTAATTTCGTAGTTCTAAAAACTTTCGTAACTGTACTAGAATCTAAAACGGTACAACATATTTCTTTGGCTAATAAACTGTTTCTACGAATAAAAATTAAAATATGGCATTATATAAATAGCTTGTTAAGTATGACTAACAAGAAGCTTACAGAAAAATAAGAAAACATCTGTAGATATATGTATTGAGAAATTCTAGCTCGTTAACTATAAAGTGAATTAGTTGAAAAGATGTTAGATTGTCGTTAAACCTACATTGAACTTCGTGGAATTATTATAACAAAGCATATGAAGAACCAAAGACATAATGGAATTTAGCTGTAAGATCATTTGGTAAGTCAATATTAGAACATTTTGAAATTAGCATGGACTTTGCTATGTTGCATTCACTTATGCAGCATCCTGTATACACTCTGAGCGATATTGGTATGGGCTTGGTGAGATTGTCTATAAAATATGGCCTTAATATAGACGTGATAACTGCAGAGGTGACTACTTCAGCTTTACACTTTTTTAAAACCAAAATGTCTGTAGTTTTTGTTATCGACAAATTGAGTAAAGTTTATAAAAATTCATTTGGCATAAATTCGGAAGTGGTGTTTCGAGCAAATAATCCAGGTATCGTCAAAAAAAGAAGACATTTTCTCTCAAACCTTGGATTTGCATTGTTGGAAGATCACATGAAAGAAAGGGCACTGCTAAAGATGCTTCCAAAGGACTTTTTCCACTGTCTAGGGTGTAAATCACACAACCTTTCGGGAGTTTTGATCTACTCCCGTCTTCAGGTGTTCTTGGTTAGTCCTGAGTAGGACGGATATTATACGTTTTTCTACGTAAATTTGTGCCACCCCCGGAGTTTGAACCCGGGACCGCTGATCGCTAGTCTGCCACTCTAACCACTAGGCCACCAGGGCGGTTATATAGACTAACCAAGAACACCTGAAGACGGGAGTAGATCAAAACTCCCGAAACGTTGTGTGATTTACACCCTAGACAGTCGAAAAAGTCCGAAAAACATATCATAGCGTATAGAAAATCTCGCATAGACACAAGGGTTAAACAATTTCTGTAGCATTTGTTAAAAATAATTTCGTGATTAATTTGACACCTAAATCCAAAAAGATAAGCTTTGAGAGAGCATTGAGATATATTCAAAAATAAGCTTGTAAATGCAATGTACGCATAAAATTAATCAATTCAGATAAAAAAAAATCAGAAAGAGATATGACTTAAATTAAACCGTTAAAATTGTATTTATTAAAACGGTTTGATCTAAGTAGGTAGAACTTTCTGATATGTTGTATAGGGTCATAATTTATTATTCTGAACAACTTTTCTTGGTAAAATTTTGTCGTATGATAAACAGAAAGGGTAGTTTACCTGAAAAGAAAATAGTTTTCGCTTTACTGTCAAGGCCGAAAATGTTCAGTCCATCTCACCTCTTGTAACATCAATCCTGGGATACACTGTATACAGTGTGTTTGCTTAAGTTCGCACCATATGGAAAACTTTTTATTATTAATTTTACGAAAAAAAGTTATTCTTTATAAAAAGATCTGCATGGTCCAAAACTTAAAATTCAATCATCAGATATCAATTTTTTTAAGCCGTATACGTGGAATTGTAACAATATCAAAAATTGTTATTAAGAAAAGTTGATTAGAATCGAAAACTACGTTCAAATATCCAAGTACACCTATCTACGATGAAAATCAGGTTTTGTTATTTTTCACATTTTTTTTAAGTTGTTTCATATGGAAAATCATCAAAATAATGCAACATAGAGGTTATCAAAGTTTCAACGAATAAAGAGATAACTGAAAAAAGTTTCCGATATTGTCAAAAATAAAGTTTTCCATATGAAAACTTTCCTTAATAATAATTTTCGATATTGTCACAAATAAAGGTACTTTACTCTTGAGGAAAATTCATATTTTTTGACATTCCTCGTATACGGCTTAAAAAATTTATATCTGATGATTGAATTTTAAGTTCTGGACTATGCAGAACTTTTTATAAAGAATAACTTTTTTTCGTAAAATTAATAATAAAAAAGTTTTCTATATGGTGCGAACTTAAGCAGACACACTGTATATATACATATATACACCAGAGGTCGAGTTGTCTATGGTGTATAGGGAATCTCATGTTAAATCCAGCATATGCGAAAACTCGATCCTCTGATTGGGTTAAACTAAAGATCTAACATTAAAAGCAGCTTTAGTATTAAAAACTGTTCTCAATTCTCAATTTAAAGTTTTCTAGGAAACTATTTAACCAAAAAATTTCATAATCATGTAAAAAAAGCTTCTTTCATGGAATCTCAACTAATTACACCAGAAACAAAACAATACGTCCTTTCTGTCAGTATAGTCATTGTAAAGTAAACCAATCTGTGTTATTATTGCGTGTAATAATAGAATGTCATTGTTCAAGATGTTAATAACATAATGAAAATTTTCGTATTAAAATTTATCATTTTGGGTTTGGCTGCCGTGAAGTTGGCCCGACCCAAATAGGGGTGCTGGTTATCGTATACAGAGGTGTAAACAAACGGTGAAAATAGATAAACAAACGTAAACAAACGATAAACAAACGATTCCCACCAAGAAATTGTCAATTTATTATTTTGGGTTTGGCTGCCGTGAAGTTGGCCCGACCCAAATAGGGGTGCTGGTTATAGTATACAGAGGTGTAAACAAACGCTGAAAATAGCTAAACAAACCTAAACAAACAATAAACAAAACGATTCCCACCAAGAAATTCTTAATTTATCATTTTGGGTTTGGCTGCCGTGAAGTTGGCCCGACCCAAATAGGGGTGCTGGTTATAGTATACAGAGGTGTAAACAAACGCTGAAAATAGCTAAACAAACGTAAACAAACGATAAACAAACGATTCCCACCAAGAAATTGTCAATTTATCATTTTGGGTTTGGCTGCCGTGAAGTTGGCCCGACCCAAATAGAGATACTGGTTATAGTATACAGAGGTGTAAACAAACGCTGAAAATAGCTAAACAAACGCAAACAAACGATAAACAAACGATTCCCACCAAGAAATTGTCAATTTATCATTTTGACAAAATAGACAAACAAACGTAAACAAAAGATAAACAAACGATTCCCTTTGACGTATTACTAAATTTTTGTCTGGGTTTGGCCAACTTCACAGACATAAATGAGAACGTATTAACAAACAATTGTAACTAACGTTTTGTTTCAGAGGCTACTAATCCTAGTCTGATCATTATATAAAATTTGAATGTTTTTAATTTCACGCACTAGCACAATATTGAATAATTATATGGAATTGATCAAAAACAGAACACTGGCCGAGAAGTGAGCCAATACAAAGATTTTAATGACAATTTATATACTTATTCAGCCTACACCACAAATTGGCAGTTTTCTATATACTACCTTCTATGAAAACTATGAAACCGTTATGGTTATATAAAAATTAATTCCTTAGTTTAAATTACTCTGTTAGATAACTCAACAAGGTACTTTCATTATTTCTTCTTCTGTCATCCTTAGCCTTTCAATTTCTACCACTAAGCCTTCTAGACTGAGCAGTGCACCTTTTTTCTAGTTCCTTTCCTGTCTCACTTCTGAACCACCCATCTTAGGCTAATTATTCAGCGTGTCTTTATTATTTATTTGGATCAGTTTCTTTATTAAAATGAGTAAATAGTCGTTTTCCAATGCAATTGTCGTTAGATGACACTGAAGGAAGTTATTTCAATCGGGGGTGACGTAAGTCCGATGGGCGACAATGTCAGTAAGACTGATCGAGGACGAAGTGTTTATAATTATGTACAAAATAGGTATATTCTCTCTAACAACGGATTCAACTGCCACATCGATTGTGTTATCAACATTCGCATCATAAATATTATCATTTGTCAATCAATTTGTTATGGAACTGCATTAGGGTGTTAAAGGGAGAAAATAATATGCATTTAGGCGCCGATATTGTTCACGCCCCTTTTACTGTTACTATGTTGGCGTTTTAACTCATTATGTAAATGTCTTTTATCTACTCCTACTGTACAATGACCATTCATAATTTACAGTTTACAGCCAATCATAAAATTCTATTTTCATTATTCAATAGTTTGCAAGTTGCAACCAATCAGAAAATTATATTTTCATTACTCAATAGGTTGTAGCCAATCACAAAATTCATTCTTATTATTCAACGACTTTTGAAGTTAACAGCTGTCACAAATGTCATAATTGGGAAATATGAACACAAGACTCCTATTGCATTGGAGTAGATAAAATATCGTATTATATTCGCGATTATGGCCATTATTCACTCAGATGACTTGCACCACGCGCCTTCGGCTTGTGGCGCAAATGTCATCTTCGTGAATAATGGCTGTCATAATCGCTCATATAATAATATACTATTATCGGTGTTGCTCGTTGCACGTGGTTGTCTTTGTGGTTTTGTTGATGGTTGCAATAATTGTGGTTATACAATATGGCAGACAAATTGATTACTATTAAAGAAGCAGAAAGTGATGGAATTTTTATTGCTTTAATGTATAATCATTGTCGTCAAGCTGTAAATGAAACTATAGAAGTAAGAAGTATTTTTCAATTCCTACATTTTTTTCTTTACTAATTTATGATGATGCATTATTAAGTACTGTATATAATGCTGCAGAGAAAAATTTAGATTAATTTATTTTTATAGTAGAAATAATAGATTAAAGGGAACATCAAGGAATACTTCAAGACACCTCAATATCTTTCCAATTGATCTATTGTTTGAACGTAAGTGTTATTCATTTCTTTCTCTTAGAATAGGCTGAAAGCATGTTACTACCACACTCACTGAAGTTTTTGAAGCCATCTGTCGCCGTGGGCTGGGTAGGTGGCTAGTCTTATTCCATTGATAGAATAATATCTTTTCACAGGGATTACGACCACCAAAGGTATAATGGCTGTAAGGCGTAACATATATCCACCGCTTGGGTGTGAGGTTCAAAGTCACTACCTCCTGACTGCAAACGCAAACGCTTTACCAGCCAACCACATGCTGCCTAACTGAAATATTAAATATTAAGTTTAGTAGACTTAAGTTAAGTTAAGTAGACTTAAAATTTTTATTTAATAAAATTGGGATACCTTTACATAGGTATTAAGATTTCTACCGTTTACAAATATGTATCTTGTGTTATGACAGTTGAACAATTGTCACCTTTATTAACAGTTGAAATTACCAATTTTCAGTCTTAAATGAAGTTATTAATCAATCCATTGAAAACTATGAATCACTGTTTTTTAGTGTATATAAATTTAAAATTAACAGAAGTTGTAATGTACCAACATTCGTTAATGCATTGAAAATGAATTTTGCTGATTTTCAAGTCTGGTATAAAATTTACAAAATCTGAAAAATTTACAAGGGATAGAAATAAAAAAACAGTTTTATAATTGTGTAAACCTGTATTATTATTGTTTATTATACGCCACGCGAAACGTTACTGCGAAGTTCTACTGCATAGCAGATCATTAATAAATAATACATAGTATAATCTGTTCACGACCTTTTTGGGACAGAGTTGGCTATGATCTTTTCTTTTCTTTCACGTTTTTTTCGGTCAGTGTCTGTTCGACATTTTCTTGCCACCACATTGCCTGATTTATTATTTCAACATTCGTAAGAAAATAAATGATTTATCAAGTGTGTAAAAATGATTTTAATTTCCGTCAGAGGAAAAGTCAAAATGCCCAAAATAATTTTGTTACAACAAAAAATTTCCATTAAACGATGCTGCTTCCAATTTAAAAAAGACAAACCAAATCTAAAAGAACACGAGTTGATGTGGAGACTACAGAATATATTTTCTGTACGTTAAGAAATCAAATTTTAGAAAGGAAAAACAATCCAGCGTAATATAATATTTTACTACCTACCCACTTATTACTATTTTAGTGTTGAAATGTTATGTGGCAGATGTGAAAATCAACATGAAGTAAAATCAGCAAGCCATCCATTTGACAAGATATTTACATTTTTCACATGTTAATTTCTACAAGACCAATATTGCTCAATTGCTCTACTAAATTTATTTGGTATCAGTTTGTGTCGTCTTTATCCTTCCACACCAGCAAGCAAGCAAGCATGTAAAATATGGTGGCATATATATATCATGTACACAATTCTAATCCAATTTGCAATAAACATTAATATTTAATGCTTTTCTTACGCATTATTTCGCACTTTCGTTTCTGTCGTCAATTATCAAATCGTGTCAATTTTTCATCCTTAATTTAAACCGAGATCCGGCAACAAGGTATCTTTTCAGAAAATATAACCTTAAGCTGAAAACAACATAACCTAACACAAAAAGTGTCAATTTCCATTAGGGAGTTTAGTTGCCACAGAGGTACTGCCAACAAAATTACTAGATGGTCATAGCCTCACCTGACCCAAAAAGATCATGAACGGCATATACAGTTTTCAACCTTTTCAGCATCTTGTACACTTTAATATTAATTTGCAATTAGATAAAGATGTTGAATTCGATATTACATTAATTTTTTTATGTAACTTTAGAAGATGTATTGCTTATATGAGTCATTCTTATCATTACATTTATTAGCTGTTTTAAAGGAGTTCTGAGGATTACAAACCATCCGATCGGCGACTCCATATACTATTGTTTATAGTTTATTTTTTTTACTCATGTAACGTGCTTTAGTATCAGATATAAGAACTGGAGCGAACATGCTTTTCTTAGGAAGAACGGGGCAATGTGAAAAAAGGATTAGATGTGAATAGACATTTGAGTTGTCTAGTCCAGATGTATCTTTAGCTTTGTGTTAATTGTTGAGTAAATATATATCAGAACTTAAGGATAATTCAGGGCGTATTCACTTATATTTTAAACGAATTTATTGTTTGGGGAGCTTTTACATTCTCTGAACTGAGTAACTTTGCAGTTTCCGTACAGATACGTATGTATATGTATTTATACTTTTGAAGTCCCCATCAATTTTTTCTATTACAATCTCGCATGAAGTTTTACTACAAACAGATGATATTAACATCCCAACCCTGCCAGTAACCACTACCATTCTGCAAACAAGTGCAGCACGGTAATCACCTTAGCCCACGAAATATTATTCATTTTTCATACCGATGGGGCCACAATTATATATAACAGCAATGAGATAACATGAATAAGATAATAACACGTATTGCTTGAGTAAGAAAGAGATAAATATAGTAGTAAATATTCGAGTAGGCATGACGCTTATTTTAATTCTGACATAAGTCAACTAAACATGCCTACTAAAATAATTTTTTCGTATGGACATCTCTTTCTTACTCAAACATTCTATTTTGTTATTCATGTTATCTCATTGCTGTTATATATAATTATGGCCCCATCCGTATTTACTTGCAAATGTACAACTTCACAAATGGCCAGAATAAAAAAAAATGTGCATTTTCCTTATTTAAAAATTGAGAAAATAAGGTAACCCCCCCCCCCTCACAACAGTCTCATAAACTCTCTTACAAAATACAATCGACCAGTATACAGCCACACAAATATTAGTTTTAGGGTTTCTCTTATAATTACGTTTTCCCCATTTTGCAGCCCCCAAACCCACATGGGTCGCAAAATTCCCACATACCGCATTCTCTTAAAAAATACAATTGGCCAGTAGAAAGTCTCCAAACAGCGCATTTCACACAAATTTTAATTTTAAAATTTTTCTGAAAATGATAACGTTTTCCCCATTTAGCAACCCCTAAATCCACCTAAACTGCAAAATTCCCACATCCCGAATTCTCTTAAAAAATGCAATCGACCAGTAGAAAGTATCAGGATTAATTGCGCTAGTGGGTGAACTGAAATAATAATACCGCCTTTTAACTTGTACTGCGACAAACCTTTATTAACAGTATACACTAAATGTGGTTTACAAAAAGAATGGATGACATTATATGTTACTTCGAATATCACATTAGCCGAGTAGCTACCCGAAACTGTAGTTCGGTACGGAACAGATAGTCCCAACAGAAAGTCTCCAAACATCGAATTTCACCCAAATATTCATTTTAAGGTTTTTCTGATAATTTTAACGCTTTCCCCATTGTGCATCTCGCAAATCCAACTTGACCGCCAAACTCCCACATGCCGAATATCAATCAGGAAAAGGCCTCCAAGCAAAGAATTTCAAACAAATATTGATTTTAAGGTTTTTCTGATCATTTTAACGCTTTCCCCATTTTGCATCTCTCAAATCCAACTGGGCCGCAAAACTCCTACCTCCTGAATATCGATCAGGAAAAGGCCTCCAAACGGCGAATTTCACACAAATATTGATTTTAAGGTTAGTTTGATAATTATAACGTTTTCCCCATTTTGCAACCCCCAAAATCCACCTGGGCCGCAAAATTCCGACCTCCCGAATTCTCTTAAAAAATGCAATCCACCTGTAAACAGCCTCCAAACAGTGAATTTCACACAAACATTGATTCTAAGGTTTATCTGATAATTACAACATTTTCCCCATTTGGCAACCCCCAAAATCCACCTGGGCCAGAAAAATTCCGACCTCCCGAATTCTTTTAAAAAATGCAATCGACCCGTAAACAGTCTCCAAACAGTGAATTTCACACCAATATTGATTTTAAGGTTTTTTTGACAATTATAACGTTTTTCTCATTTTTCCACCCCCAAATCCACCTGGGCCGCCAAATTCCACATTCCAGATTCTCTTAAAAAATGAAATCGCCCTGTAGAAGGTCTCCAAACAGCAAATATCACACAAAAGTTGATTTTAATGTGTGTCTGATAAGTATAACGTTTATTCGCAACCATATACAGTGTGACTAGTAAAGTCCGCATCATATGGGATTTTTTTTATTAACAGCTTTTTTCGAAATTTGACTTTGGCATCAATTTGTGCTTCGATCGAGATGAAAACTAACCAAAAAAATAGTAGTCACGTCATTCGCATTATCTGTCAAATTTAATTTCTTTTTCAAAAAAAAATTCAAAAGTGGGGTTATTTCTCAAAATATCGAAAAAAGTTATTAGAAAAAGGTTTTCTAAATGCAATTTTTAGCCCATATGCAAAATTTCAGCTGTATAAGATAATTTAGATTTTTTGCCCTTTTTTTTTAAATTGCACAACTGTTGCAAAGTAAGACTCAACGCAACCTACATAAAACTTCTTAGTTTTGACAATGCTTTATTTCACACACATTTTCTTTAAAGTAGTGCCATATTAAATGTGTGTTTTTTTACAAAATCCAAATAGGGCTATTAAAATTTGGTCACATGTGATGCAAAGTTTATTTGTTTTTGACCCTGTATAATGTAACTTTATAAAATAACGTGTATTACTTTTAGACACGTTTTCAAAAATAGTTATTTTATAGAGTTACATTATACAGGGTCAAAAACAAATAAACTTTGCATCACATGTGACCAAATTTTAATAGCCCTATTTGGATTTTGTAAAAAAACACACATTTAATATGGCACTACTTTAAAGAAAATGTGTGTGAAATAAAGCATTGCCAAAACTAAGAAGTTTTATGTAGGTTGCGTTGAGTCTTACTTTGCAACAGTTGTGCAATTTAAAAAAAAAGGGCAAAAAATCTAAATTATCTTATACAGTTGAAATTTTGCATATGGGCTAAAAATTGCATTTCGAAAAACTTTTTCTAATAACTTTTTTCGATATTTTGAGAAATAACCTCACTTTTGAATTTTTTTTGAAAAAAATATTAAATTTGACAGATAATGCGAATGACGTGACTACTATTTTTTTGGTTAATTTTCATCTCGATCAAAGCACAAATTGATGCCAAAGTAAAATTTCGAAAAAAGCTATTAATAAAAAAAAATCCCATATGATGCGGACTTTACTGGTCACACTGTATGTAATAAGATCATTACTGACATCTAAACAGTTGGAAAATGAGCTATTCCCAACTTGTAACTCTCCAACCGGTCGGAAAAGTGATTGCCGTCGCAGAGGTTGGAAATGAATCAATTGCCGATGGCTGTGTAGGTAGGGACACTGGGAGTGTCGCTCATCCATTCATGCGCGTCACAACCTGTCGTATCAAAATATAATAATTTTTCCAATTATTATTTAGACTAAAGTGGTTGCGAATAAAATAGTATACATACCACGGTAAAAAGTTTCATTCCTGTCTCTAGATAAAGTTGACCTCGACGCTACGCGTCTTGGTTAACTACTTAATCTCTCGACAGGAATGAAACGCTTTCCACCCCGGTATGTAATATACTATTATTCGCAATCACATTGTAATGTGTCAATTTCATGACATGTCAACAGCTGGGAACTAGATGATTACTTGAAACTAGCCAGGAAATTATTACATACCCCGAAAAATATTACATACCTGAAGAGTGGGGTGTTTCCATGGTAACAAAAATATTAGCTACATCAAGATATCTATTATTCAGAATTCAATTGTAGTTATTTTTAAAATTAGATGATTGCAAATAAAATAGTATACATACCACGGTGGAAAGTTTCATCCCTGTCTCGAGATAAAGTTAACCTCGACGCTACGCGTCTCGGTAAACTACCTAATCTCTCGACAGTAATGAAACACTTCCCACCTCGGTATGTAATATACTATTTCCTCGTTTTGCAACCCCCAAAATCCACCTGGGCCGCAAAATTCCGACATTCCCAATTCTCTTAAAAAAATCAATCGACCCGTACAAAGTCTCCAAACAGAGAATTCACACAAATATTAATTTAACAATTTTTCTGATAACGTTTTTCCCATTTTGCAACCCATAAATCCACCTGAGCCGTAAAATTCTTAAAATACCAGAGATTCATCTACATACTGGCAAAGCAAAATTCAAATTTTTTTATTTCCCCCTGTTTATGTGAACATACAATTTGCTACAAATGCATCTCAGCTTTCTACCCCTGTAACTTCGTCCGAGTGCATCGCAAAACTTCAAAAACCAGCCAGTACGATGGGGGTTATTTCATCCTCTTTTCAACTAACCCCAAATCACATTTGGATCTTTTAAAAAAATATGCGATGCACCGAACGCTTTCGTGACCAAAATATCGTTTTAACCCCCGTATTTTCGCCCTCTCGAATCTTACATTTTCACAACCTTCCCAAAAAGTTTGCCCTTGACGATATCTTCAAAATGACACCAACAACATTCACCTGCAATAGGTACAACTCGCAAAAATTCGCGAAAACTGCTCATTCTCCAATCGTCACGCAAATCGCTAAAAGAGCCCCGTACTAGCGTCACATCTCCAATTCGTTAAAAATTTTCAATGTTAAAAGTGGGTAAGCGCGTATATTGGAATTCGCGCCAGTTGTACCACTTTTGTTATTATTACTTTTACTAGGTACCGCGTGACCATAAATGGTTGTGATTTTTTTTTCTTAGGTTGGCACTGTTTATGTTGGTTGCACTATAAGTTTATGTCAAATTCGAGGTTAGCAGGTTAGGTTTTGCGTCAGTTTGTGTCAAAATTGACGCAAAACTTAACCTGCTAACCTCGAACTTGACATAGACTTACAGTGCCACCAACATAAACAGTGCCAACCTAAGAAAAAAATCACAAACATTTATGGTCACCCGGTACTAGTTGCTCGAGGTTGGGTGTCATATTTTTTAGTGACATTTAAAGTGGCAGCCGTTAAATGAGAGTTGAATCTGTTGTGAGACAGGTTATACAAATATCTTAATGTTTCTAATAAAATTGAAACAGTCAAAAACAATTTTAGTACTGTAAATTACATTAATTCTCAAAAAAAATTGCATTAGGTAGTCAGGCCTTAGCCGCTCGGCCAGGAATTACATAACAGACGAGCTTTTCGTTATGTGCACTTGTGCAGTGGATGGGACGATGTAAGTAAGCAAGCGCGATTGGTGACGATGCCGTGTTTTGGCACACTCTCAGCTTGGGGGTGATTAAGAAAAAATTATTGTATTTGCATTAATTTTAAAATCGATATCAATGTCTATTAAGAAAAAACAATAACAACAAACAAGACCATACCTTACAATGTATTCATCGCAAAAATTACAACTGTATTAGTGCTCTACTATTTGGAACCGGAAGGAGATATTACCTAAATATATTTAGGTGTGGTGTGGTTATCTATACTTATAAGTATAGATAACAACATAATAGTAAATGTTTACATTAAATGCAACGCAAATTAGGCTCAAAATTGCAGGGGTGACTTATGGATCAAATATTACTGTTTACCGAATTCAAAATTTGCTTGTTTGTTTGTTAATGAACAAGGTGTAGGCATGCAAACTACAGGGCACCTTAGACACCGACTGCAGTCGTCATATGGTAAAGCTCCTATTTAGAATTTTTTCGAGACTAGCGAGTGTCAACCTTAACAAGGGATCTTTTACATGCCACAGATCGTAGTAACATGGGACCCACGCCTTTACATCACTTCCGAATAATGGCATTCTGTAGGATTTCATCCGCATTTTTTATTTTTGGTTTCCTTGCTGTATACTGATGTTTCAGAAAGTATTTATTGTGCGTGTGATTAGTGTATCAAGAAAATGATCTCCAATAAAATAAGCTAAGTTCTGGTTGATTTTTAATTTAATTAGTTGATGTTGATAACGGAAGTAGATTTGTCTTCTAAAACGTTCATGTTTTAATATTTTTCATTTTGTAGTGTGGCGAAATGCCCATACAAATAAAATGAAGCGCCACAAAGCAGTTTCAGAGATTATTGTTGTTTTTGTTTGTTCCTGTCAATTAAACAACTTTTGTGTTGAAACTTGACCATGACACCCGACGATATTGCAAAAGCTATTGCTTTACATGAAGGCGGAAGAAGTGTTGGCTATATTGCTGCTGCTTTGGCACAGCCCGAAGCACAGTGAATGACGTTATAAGACGATACCAGGAAACTGAAGAAACATAAGAAGAGTCGGATCGGGTCGTTATCCTTCTACAAACGATAGAGATGGTCGATTTATTGTTATTACATATAGCTGTCCTTTTTTGTCCAGCAGTGTATTTTGGCTAAATATAAAAATTTAAGAATACAATTATTATTTGACGTAGGTAACGGAGGATGAAAATAAATGCTTAGACTGCCAATGTAATTATGGTTCATTTAATTTGGATATCAATTGTCAAACATGACATTTGTTGATATCAGTGGCGGCTGCTCCTTAGAGGCTCACAAGCTCTCGCCTCCCAGCCGCCAAAAGCCTATAAGTTTCGTTTTATAGTATAGTACTATCCCCAAACATCAACCGGAAGAATTAACAAAATCATATTAATAAAATTTTAATTTTATAAAATTATAAAAAACTATATGTCACAAAAATAAGAACAAAAAAAGGAAATTAATAGTTCATTGAGTCTCCTCGAAATGCTTAAAAATGTTTGGCAACGATTTGACATATTTTGTATGGAATGTGCTATCAACATTTGACAAAAATTCAAAATTTTTAAATGATAATAGTTGATTAATGGACTTAGTTTTATTTAAACCAAATGCCTTTTCTAGTGAAACAACCATGAAACGTTATCAAAAAATGTCATGGCTCTCCTGTTGGAAAATATTTTTAAAAATTGCACCAATATAATATGCAAATGTCCAGTTCATTTGTTGAGCAGTATATAATGACATTTTGTTGTGGTTTTGAACGTCAAAATAATGCATTATTCGCACTAGTTGCAATATGTGATTTCATATTGATAGTGCTCATATGAAAATTTAATCAACTTTGTGGTTGAAGTAAATGTATTTAGTATACAAATTAATATGACTCAAAATTACAGAAAATCCTGTATGCAACACGTTGCAAAATTAATTATTTTCACACAGAAACTTCACGTCTAGTGTGAAAACAAGTAGGTACATAGTAGTATATTACATACCGAGGCGGAAAAGATTGCACTCCTGCCGAAAGAAATATAGTTTACCTAGAGGCGATAGCCTCGAGGTGAACTAGTTCTCGACACACAGGAATGAAATTTTTGCTGAGGTTTGTATACTGTTTTATTCGCAATCATCTAATTTTAAAAATAACTACAATTGAATTATTAATAATAAATATCCTGATGTAGCAAATATTGTTGTTGCCATGAAAACAACCCACTCTTCAGGTGTGTAATATTTTTCGGGGTATGTAATAATTTACCGGCTAGTTTTAGTATTCATCTAGTTCCCAGCTGTTGTCATGTCATGAAATGAATACATTACAATATAATTGCGAATAAATACTATTATCATTTATCCTGAAGTTATAATATAAGCAAGTTTCAGTAATTGCATCCGAAGGTAGCTATTCGATACTGCTTAAAACATGGAATACATTAGCCAAGAAGTAGTTTAGCTTAACTAAGTTCACTGCTGATAGCCGCCTGCCTTTATGTAAGTAATAATAATAATAAAGTAGGTCAATATACCATGAGTTATGTGCCAACACATTCCCTTGTATTGTGTTTTATAATAATTTCGTCCTATATAATTCCAATAAACGTTGTAGGCCAGCTTCTTTTATCCACTATTTATCAGTTTTCCTTTTATATTTTTAGGATTTATACCGAATGTCAAATTAACAATTTTGAAAAGGTATTTTATTTTTAGATGGTTTAAATGATGACTTTGTTTCTACCAATTATGGCCGCTTATTTGAAATTTAGTATAGCGGCTGGCAGCTGCTGAGGGCGATTCGAATTGTGACTCAAACTTATGTGGGGATTACGGGCAAAAAATCTGTCGCTGCAGATTCGAAATATAACAGTTTCAACGCGACGTGAAGGTTAACGCCGTTGCAGCAGAAACGGCCGTAAACCCGCGGGATTATTAACAATTACAGTGCTCCTAAATCTAATGCAATACGAGTGCAAAGGCAGCTACCGGACCTATAGCAAATACGTTGCAATCTTTGACACTGAAAATGAATGCGTTAGGCTTCGAGCTATACTTCGGAAACGATATAAAGCCGTAGGTCCCATGCTACTACGATGTGCATGTAAAATATCTTTTTCTAGAATTGGAACTCTTTAGTTTCGATGAAATTCTAAGTAAGGATTTGACCATATGACCACAGTAGTCGGTGTCTAAGGTATCTGGTACTTCGCATGCCTTCACCTTGTGTATTACAAACAAACAAACAAGCAATAGCTGTAACACAAACGATTGAGAACAAATCTTGCTGCTATATTTTAGAATTATTTATACAGGGTATTTCAAAACTGCACAAAACAAATATAAAGGGCTATTCTACAGCAAAAAAAATTAGAAAAAACTTTAATAAACATATGTCCTAAATTCATTAAATTTAAACACATCACAGATTATAGAATTAAAGACAGTAGTTCGTCATTAATACGTTTATGATTTAGTAGGCCGGTGATTTGTTCCAAACACGTCTTTTTCTTTACATACAATATGAGAGCGTTGCTCTATAATAAAAAGAAACAAACAAACAAGCATACTTACGTTCCAAAATAGTTTATTTTAGGTATATCTTCGATTAATTTACAAAAAAATACTATCATTTACAGTAACTGTTGGAAGTGCCCTCTCCCTTCGGTGTCACGTATAATAATTCTGACAGTTGTAAGTAAAGCAAACAGATAATAAAAACAAAACACCAGCCTACTAGATCTAAAAGCTTTAGAAACGAATTACTATCTTTAATTATTTGATCAAGAATATCTTTTAGATAACTGATTTTGGGACATATGTTTTTTTTCTTATTTTTTGTTGCAGAATAATGTTCTGTGCAATTTAGAAACACCCTGTATAAATACTTCTAAAATCTAGAAAGAAGATTGCTGCCCAATCTTTTGTTACAGTTATTGCTTGTAATAGACAAGGTGTAGGCATGCAGAGTACCAGGTACCTTAGACACAGACTGCTGTGGTCATACGGTCAAATTCCTACTTAGAATGTTGTCAAAACTAAGTTCCAACTTTAGCAAAGGTATTATTTTTTAATCTGGCCAATTTTAAAACGGTAACCTAACTTATTTCGAATATTTTTGACACTCGCAATTTTTTAGTCATATACACTTGTACTAAATAAATCTATAGGCGTGATTTTATATTTAATTCTGACATTGCCAATTGACATTTAAAGTGAATAGCCTATAGCAACAACTATTATTTAAAATGCTCTGAAAACTTACACATTCATTTTAGAAATTGTGAAAATACATTGCACGACTTTGAAATTTTTAGTTAGGAGACATCGACAGAAAAATTAACAATAACATTTTCTGTGAATTTATTTTTAAATTTTCTTGAAACAGCTTTTTAACATAGTAAATTAATAAATTAAAAAAGTATTTGAATTAACAATTAATGCTGGTGCAGTGCTGAATTTGCGTATTCCACAATCTAATAAATATCCTTCAAATACGTAATTAATAACCATAAATAATTTTTGTGATAAAAATATTCAATGATACGTACAATCTTGTTATACGAGTTCACATTACAAAGCGGGGAGAACAAAAATGTTCAAATAGAATTACTCCAAGTTTCTACCCGCAAACTTATCCAGAATGTTATTCGCTCGTTGCATAAATACATAATGAAATTAATTTAGGAGTAATAAAGCAATCTTACGGAACTCCTTTGAAATCTAAATTGAGGGAAAATTAAACCGCTCTTGTATTTTAATCATAATATATGTAGTGCGAAAATGAGTAGACAAACTTCGCAACCGCACTTGAGACAATTATCTTGCTTAGCAAGCTAGTACTTCTGCGACAACCGGATAACTTTCGTGATGTATTAAAAACCACGGAAGTCTTTTCGGGAAATATTCAAACCACACTGACTTCAATTTACTGCGGACGTCTAAAAATAAACTAACAGTTATCTAAAATCCACTCAAACAAGGTTTTTCGCATTGCCTAAGTTCGTTCGCACTAATAAGCCTCAGCAATTTTCTCGTTCACTGAATTGCCTGCTTCATCTCGGTTGGTTTTTATCATCAATACCTAAGAAAATCGCAAACCCTATTAAGAGTTGGATTTCTTTATTGGCTGATCTTGACTACCACGTTTTACATTTACTGTAAAGTTTTTAATCCATTTAAAGATTTTAGTATATAATATATAAATAATTCCTCAAACTATTATCTTTAATTGAGAAATATAAATAACTAAAGTGGACTTTCCGTACAAGTTTCCGTTTTTATTGTTTTAGTGTCAACTTTACTGTTGTAGAGCGATTAATAGTCAGCTCATTAATTTTAAAATTGAACTGTGTGTCATTATTAGGCAAACTGAAATACATAGAGCAGTCATGTTAGATATTCCATCAAAATTTCGTGGAACGACTACAAACAAGTTCCTGTAAGAACAAAGTAAACACTACCGCGTATAACTGAAAATCTGCTACATAACAATCCACCAAGAAAAGCGGAGAAAATTAATTTATTTTCTCATTGTTGACTCCGTTACTATTCTGTGGTTATTTGATCTTTATAATTGCATTATTTGAAGTTATGATCCAGGCGCAAACAGCAGGATCATCTTTCCATTATGTTTCTGCTTTCAGAACAAGACATCAGCTATAATAACACAGTATTTCCTTGTCACAAATTGGACTGAGTAAGCCAAGTTCTGTTGCTAAAATTAAGTCTCTGTGGTGTAGCAAGTATTTTTCAGTCAATAGTCCTCAAACTTTTGCCCATTTAATTTTCCAGCAACTTACCCGCGTAATTTTTTTTTAAAGTAACAAGACTTGATTACAAAATGACTGCACGCTCATAATAATATTAATTTTCCCCCCAGGTTTGTTCTTCGTGATATGACCTAGTAATTACATATTTCAGTTAAATGACAACCTCGTAAACAAATCATTCTAAAATTAAATGCAATGTAAATACTTTAAATTGCTTATCAGACATTTCTACATAATTCAGATCAATTAACTGTGCAATTTTTAAAGGCAAACTGCAGCCAATAAGCCATAAAGCGTAATTTGCATATTACGATTTTTACATTTTTTTCAGCAAATGTTTGGAATTACCACGACAAGGTAAGTATTTAAAAAATAATTAAAGTAACTTAGGGGGTGAAAAATTGCCACTTCCAAAAAGCTATAACTCAGCGGTAGTAAATTGCTTCCTATAGAAAGCAATCTGTGCCAGAAAATTGCGATCCAAGAATGAACGATGTGATCGTAACGTGAATAGGTGAGTTTGAAATTGAATTAATTTGGTTTTTAAATATATGACTCATTTATTTGGAAAATTGCAGAAGGAAAATGAAATCAATTGCTAGAAATTATGGACCGCGTTCTCGGGATTAAAGATTCTTGCGAAGTTTGTTTCTGATTAGTTTATATCCAGGGCTGGTCGAACAAGTGCAGTTCTAAGTTAGGAGTTGGCACCGATTCAACTTTTCATAAAAGACAGTTTTTAAGTCTAGGGAAATTTCTATAGATTATACCTCGGCATGTACAGCTGCTACTTGCAACAAAAAACCATTAATTTCGTAGTTCTAAAAACTTTCGTAACTGTACTAGAATCTAAAACGGTACAACATATTTCTTTGGCTAATAAACTGTTTCTACGAATAAAAATTAAAATATGGCATTATATAAATAGCTTGTTAAGTATGACTAACAAGAAGCTTACAGAAAAATAAGAAAACATCTGTAGATATATGTATTGAGAAATTCTAGCTCGTTAACTATAAAGTGAATTAGTTGAAAAGATGTTAGATTGTCGTTAAACCTACATTGAACTTCGTGGAATTATTATAACAAAGCATATGAAGAACCAAAGACATAATGGAATTTAGCTGTAAGATCATTTGGTAAGTCAATATTAGAACATTTTGAAATTAGCATGGACTTTGCTATGTTGCATTCACTTATGCAGCATCCTGTATACACTCTGAGCGATATTGATATCGGCTTGGTGAGATAGTCTATAAAATATGGCCTTAATATAGACGTGATAACTGCAGAGGAGACTACTTCAGCTTTACACTTTTTTAAAACCAAAATGTCTGTGGTTTTTGTTATCGACAAATTGACAGTTTATAAAAATTCATTTGGCAGCTCTTTAATATTTCACTTCATTCACAATTGGAAGCTTGCTAAAGTTTTTTCAATTAAGAAAATTGATGATAAAACCACATAAATTTCACATTATTTAAAACTGTGCTACACAAGGTGATTCTTGACTTATACGCACAATTGCGAGGAATGATAGTTCGTGATGTGTAGTAATGTGTAATTCATATTCTTTTTTGGGTATTTCGCCACTCTGCAAATTAAAATTATTAAATAACGTATTAAATAACGAACGTTTCGAGGGTTGGTGGTTTTCAATCTCCGTGAAAAAGCTAAGTTTTCTTGTTCCTTTTTAATTGTTATTCGTTGACAATGAGGGCAGATTGTCCCTCGAAACGTTCGTTATTTAATACGTTATTTAATAATTTTAATTTGCAGAGTGGCGAAATACCCAAAAAAGAATATGAATTATAGATTCACGCCACAAAGAAGTTTCAGAGATTATAGTAATGTGTAATTAAAAAATGCTGTAAATGGGTTTACACCGAACTTCCCTCGCGGCAATTAGATTAATTTGCAAATTTAAAAAAAAATCCCGCTGGGATTTGAACCCGCCGCATCTGCATAGGGATCGTTACCGCATCTCCGTAGCCATCGTAACTGCATCGATAATTCGAACTGCGCCATCGAGATTAATTGAAATAAACGCGGCGCGCGCCTCTATTTAAGGGAACGTCTTGTTGTTGAAACGTTTCAACTCTTTTTGGACATTATTCTGTATCTGTTGAGTCCTATTTTTGGTAAGTGTAAAGCCTGACCTATGTAAAATTATTACTACCTTCTACTTCAAAATTAACACAAAAATAAAGAAATTTTATTTTTTTTAGGTACTCACTCTGTGTATATTTGTCTGAATTTTTCACGCTTTTATGTTAGGTATAAAGTGTATGCAAAACATCATCTTCCTCCGACAAATAGCTTTTGAGTTATACCGCCAACAGGCAGACAGACAGACAGACATACAGACAGACAGACAGACAGACAGACAGACAGGCAGACAAACGGACGGAATTGAGAAAACCTGTTTTTCGTCATCTAGGGACCCTGAAACATGGAGATCTGAAGAAATCTGGAATGGTGATTTTTTCGTGATTACAATACTTCCTTCGTCTTTCAGACGAGGGATGTAAAAAGTGTAGTAAAAGTTGTTTACTAACGGAAATAACGAATTAATTATGTTGAGAGTGGTGAACTAGTAAAATATAAAATTATCGCATTAACCTTGAATTGTATCTGTCACTCTCCGTCGCTAGTTGTCAAATTGGAGCTTCTTTCATTAGTAAAAAAATTATGGCACCTAACTTCACCAACGAAGAACTCATGAACATAATATTAACGTATGTCCCATATTTTGAGAAAAAATATTAACAGCTATATTTTATATTGATTTAATTTTATATTAATTCATCTACAAGTAATTATTTCTACAGCTATATTTAATAGAATTATATGCTTAAACTACGGATAATGGTCTAGTTCTTCAACGCCAACCAGATTAATAGAATATTTCCTATAAGCTAAAATGTAATTTGTTCTCAAAACTTATGGAACATACGTCAATACTATGTCTATGAGTTCTGAGTTGGTAAAGTTAAGTGTCATAATTTTTTTACGAATAGAAGAAGCTCCAATTTGACAACTAATGACGGAGAGTGACAGATACAATTCAAGGTAAATGCGATAATTTTATATACTAGTTCACCACTCTTAACATAATTAATTCATTATTTCCGTTAATAAACAAGTTTTACTACACTTCTTTCTTAATTACCCATCACTACACATCACGAACTGCCATTCCTCGCAATTATATTTATAAATCCAGAATCACCCGGTATAGAAAAATACACCCTGACATTTTTTGTAGACAGACTATCATCGCGTTGTCCTGCTTTCTTTTATTTAGAGACACCAAGAACATCTCATGTCATTCTCCACCTTATACGACTTGCGGCCTAGGCCTAGCAACAGATTAATCGATAATATCGATATATTTAATGAAACCAGTAAACAATTTAAGACAAATTACTTCGGCGCACAGTACAAATCTAATATACTGCTCAAATATTATTTTGGTTTGTGGTTTGAACGATAATGCTCTTAATGGACGAGCGTGCGTTAAAAGGACAATAGGAATATCTGACACTGGACAGATACTCGAGCAAGCAAGCTCAATTATACAGCATTATAGTTTAAGTTTTGTTTGTAAGAATAAGCTTTTGTTGAATTATTTTATTTTGCTAGCACCACTTATATCACATTTTGTTTTGCAGGCTCTCGCCTGATCTTAATAAAATCATTTTCATAAGCAGCCTAAGTACCAGTAACACATACGAAAGAGTATAATTTCGTAAATAAACTTTGCAAGAAATGCTTTATTTTTACATAAAAAGCGGGTTAAATCAAATTACACTTTTCGCAAAGGTAAAGACATTTATTTTTTAAAATTAAATAACTTTAACAGATATTTTGCACAAAACTGTTTCGTTTCTAGAATGCAATTTCCGACATCATCTAACTGTAGGAAATGTTGGCTGAAATTCTGTAAATAATAAAATTGAAATTAATGTTTTATTTTTATTTTGTTTAAATATCTATATAGTTACAAAATGCATGTTTAGTATTTTGTATCATAGCAGTGATAACCCTTCAGTTGGCTGCGATTGGAATAAAGGTACATTTAGTCGATATCGATTTTTTTTTTAAACTGTTATGAGTTAGAATTCACTATGTAAGTTAAAATCTGTTAATTTATACAATACGCTAATAAAAAACCTACTTCTGATAAAATACTCAATATTAGTAAATTGTTATACAGAAAATAATTTTTTACATTATATATGTAGACAATAATTGTATGTAATTAAGCTACATCACTTATCATTATTGAAACTGCTGGCTTTCGTAAAAGTTTTAACATTATCACAGAGTAAAATAGTCTAATTTTATTTTTAGGAAGGGGGTCAGCACGCTTATAGCCTAGATCAGTGGTTCCCAAACTTTTTGGGGCCAAAGACCCCTTTCCCAAAAATAGTTGATACCATAGACCGCCTACTGTAACTCGTTCATTTACTTGCTTATAGCACGTTTGACAATCACTGGTTTTCCATAATTTGTTAACATCTGATTTTTTGGAGTCGATGCTATTTGTAAACGAGGGTAAATTAAATGACACTTTTCCAATCGCATTGAACAAAGCAAGTTCGGGCGTGCAAAAAAGTTGTTTCAACATGCATTCGTCCTGTACATGTCCAAACTCGTGTACCAGTTGAGACGAACCTAGCTAGTTACAATTTAATCTACTTAAAATTAATTTTGTGAAGTGTTAATTAGTACTTATATACTATACCATTAAGTTAACATACGATAAGTTGATATTGAAAGATTTAAATAACGGCCTGTTTGGGGGTCGATTTTCAAATGCCGTCTCCCCCCATTTTTATGCACTGAATTTATCGACCCCTGAGAGATCGACCACTTTGGGAATCACTGGCCTAGATTCTGCAATTGCATTTTAGACTGCTTCGATAAAGATTTTCTTAAAGCTTCTTTCATATAAACACCCAAACTGTGAAGCATATAATATACAACACTGGTTTATAAATTTAACAAATTACATTCGGAGCGACAGCATTACCATGAATACTACTTTGAATCCATTAAAAGATGAGCTGCTTTTGATGATCTGGGGCATCTCAAAGTGCTTTCATTACACGCATCAAGGTAATTTTTTCAATCAGTAAATCAATAACGTTACTTAGCACTTGCTCACTCAGCTGCTTGATGTCTAATCTTCACCCAAAACCTTCAGACACCCTCTATCTAAAGGTTCTCTAGGAAAAAAAATCGATATATACGGCCTTTGCTTTGGTGATTGTGGAGCTATTTCGAAAAAAGTTTTAAGTTGTTTATCTATATTACTATATTCTCGTTCGACAGCAATGGAGTTCTTCCATCATTAATACAAAAACAAGACCTAGTGCCCATTGCGGTTCCAATCACCAACTATTGGTAGCCTCTATGAAACTTAAATTAAAAACGTGTATTAGAAAACGTACAGCAACACTCCCAAAAATAAAATATCACGAGGCTTTTCAAAGAGTTTTTGACGCACAGCCTAAATATCACACTATCGAACCCTCACCTGACAGTCCGAACCTAAAGAACAATATTCAAACTGCCATTACAGCTACCGAAAGTAAAAGTCTACATTCCCCTAAACAACAATGGACGTCTCCCGAAACCTTCAAGTTAGTTCTTAGACGAAGGAAAATAAAAGAAACTGCATTGCACAATCAGGAAGTTCAACTGCAATACCACGAATTAAATTCAATAATACAGCGAAAATGTAGGCAAGACAAAAATCGCTTTTATGAGGACCTATGCAATAACATACAAAAACATGCTATAAGAGGTGAATACCGTGAACTATTTAAAACCATACAGGAGATAACTAAGACCTTTAAACCTTCAACTTGGTTTATCAAGGATGACTCTGGCAAAATCATAAATGACATCACCGAGGTAATAAAGGTATGGCAGCAATTTTGTTCTTCCCTTTATAAAAATACATTGCTGACTCCTATACGCATCAACGTTGAAGGATTTGAGCGAGAACCTCCCATAATATTCGAAGAAATCGACGCGGCAATATCTAAACTTGCCAGTAACAAGGCTACCGGTGTCGATGCTATTTCTACAGAAACCATCAAATTTCTTACATCTGCTTTGTTGATTACAAGAAAGCCGTCGATAACATAATCTGGCAAAAGCTATGGAGAGTTTTACGTAAAATGGGGGTACCATTGCATTTGGTAGAGCTCATTCGTAATTTGTATTGTGGGAGTAAGGCACATATAAAAATTAATGGTATTATTTCGGACTCTTGTCCAATCCAAAAAGGACTTCGCCAGGGATGTGTACTGTCGCCAATTCTGTTCAATATTTACACTGAATATGTAATGCGACTTGTGTTGGAGAACTGGGATGGTGGGATTATGGTTGGTGGTCAAAAAATATCTAACCTAAGGTTTGCTGATGACGCAAACAACCCAGAAGAACTTCAAACTGTATTGCAACGTCTTGAGCAAATTAGCGATGAATATAGTTTAGCAATAAACTATCACAAAACCAAAGTAATTATTGTTGACAGGGAACATGACAACCATCCTGATATAAAACTTCTAGGGAAGTGTGAGGTTGTGTCTGAAATAATATACCTGGGAGCCCGTATTAACAACAGAGGCAATTGTGAGTATGAAATCCGACGTAGAATTCAGCTGGGTAGAATAGCTATGACGAAGCTGACAAAAATTTGGTCCGACCGTAACATCTTTAAGGAGACAAAAATTAAGCTCGTCAAAACACTTGTGTTCTCCATATTCCTGTATGCCGCCGAGACATGACCATAAAGGAAAATGACAAAAGAAGAATCGACGCCTTTGAAATGTTTTGCTGGCGTAGAATGTTACGCATCCCATGGACTGCGCATAGAACAAATGCGTCGGTTTTAGAAGAAATAAAGCCAAAAATGCGCCTCTCAAGCATCGTGTGCACTAAGATCCTTCAATTCTTGGGCCATATTGCTAGAAAAACTGACAACCTGGAAAAAACTATTATTCAAGGAAAACCCAATGGCAAAAGACGGAGAGGCAGATCCCCTAAACGATGGATTGATATCACGCAGGTAGTATTAAATGAATCACCTTCAGTTGCCATGCAGACAGCTCAAGATCGACTGCAGTGGAAAACTCTTATTGACGGAAGGGTTGCAAATTGAATGCATAATGGACCACAACACATCAATGATGAAGTAATGATGAGAGAGAGAGAGAGAGAGAGAGAGAGAGAGATCTACTATATGCGATATAAAGTTCGAGCACTTCATTCCATGTAGGAACATGGCCTGAGACAAGGCGAGTCAGGATCGCCGAAATGTCTCTTTCCGAAATTCTTTGCCGATTGCAAAAGGTAATGTTACCACACATGCAGTTTTCCTGACTAATTTTCAAAAGTGGATTTATGATGTGAGCAGATGACCCAACGAGCAAATGCTGGCCTCTCAGGCGGCCGGAGCGGGTTCGAACCCCGGCGACTCTAGAGTTTAAAAATTGTACTCTCCTCGGCTACCACGCTCATATGCAAGGAGGGCGCATAGAATCAGTTTGTGGTTAAAACAAGCCACTAGCATATAATAAGAGGAAGAAGGATGTATATTATTATTTATCACTAGCTTTTTAGTGCACTATATAGAGGGCCTTGTTCTAACCAAAACAGTTCCTGCATTTTCCAAATTGGATTTTGAATTAATAAGTTACACAAGAAAATATGTTTTCCCGCTGCTGATCATGTAAGTCAGTGATACAGCCTTGGTAACAAAACGTGTAAGTCGGTGATTATATTTGTTTGCTGCTTTCACTTGACAACGGAACTTAATATTATTATTAAGTCCGTAGGATAATAAAATTAGCAAGGCAAGATGCAGACTTAGACGTTTTGTTTATAATTGCAAGTGTTTATGTGACATGTGACACTCACAGATAACACGACTCACAAAAATTAATCGTGGTGACAGGTGACAAACCAAACGATTTTTTCAAAAATATTGGAAAATTTCGATAAGCAGCTGGAAAAATATAATAAGATGGCTCGTTGTGTATCGTCTATTAACATATTCGGCAGGCAGCAAACAGCGGGTTCTCCTTGGCTTGTACTTGACTACTTCTTCTTCTTCTTCTCTTTCAGCATGTTTCATCCATTCCAATACTGGATATATGCCTCCTCAAGACTCTTCCATTCTTCTCGTATTTGAGCTTTCCTAATCCATTGTGGACCTGCTACTTTTGTAATATCTTCTCTCCATCTTGTCCTTGGTCGTCCCACGCTTCTTCTTCCCATTCGTGGCCTCCAAATTGTGACTTTTTTGCTCCATCTATTATCCTCCCTACGGAGCATATGTCCTATCCATCGCCATTTCTGACTAGCTATTCGCTCAGCGGCGTCCGTAACTCTTGTTTTTGTCCTTATATAAGTGTTTGTTTTTCTGTCAGCTAATCTAAAACCTAGCATTGATCGTTCCATTTTTCTTTGTGTTATTTTTATTCTATTCATATTGGTTTTTGTGAGGGCCCACGTTTCAGATGCGTATGTCAGTGATTGAATACCTTAGTTTTTAAATGTTGCTTAAAAGGGCCTTTGAATACGTTTCTTAACTTTCCGTAAGCTCCCCAAGCAAGTTGAATTCGTCTGGTTATCTCAGCTGTCTGCGTTGACTCTTGCATTGTGAGCTTTTGTCCTAGATATACATATTCGGTCACTATTTTTATCTGTTCTCCATCTATTTGTATTTGTCTACCGTCTTCCTGATTTGTCATTAATTTTGTCTTAGAGATGTTCACCCTGAGTCCTACTTCTTGTGCTGCAGTTATTAGGTCATATATCATTATTTCTAGGTCATCCATATTATTCGCGAATAGCACAATATCATCGGCAAACCTTAAGTTTGTTAGGTGTTCGCCGTTCACATTTATACCCTTTCCCGTCCATTGGAGTTTTTTAAATACATCCTCCAGTAAGTTGGTAAATAATTTAGGGGAGAGAGGGTCGCCCTGTCTTACTCCCCGTTTCACTTCTATCGCATTTGTGTCCTCAAATAGTTTTACTGTGATGGTGGCTTTCTCGTACATATTTGTTATTACTTGTATGTAGCGATAGTCTATTCTACATCTTTGGAGAGCATTCTTTAGGGCCCAAGTCTCGACGGTGTCGAAAGCCTTCTCAAAGTCTATGAAAATCATATAGAGAGGCTGGTTGTATTCGTATGACTTTTCCATTATCTGTCGCACGGTATGGATATGGTCTATCACACTGTATCCTCGTCTGAAACCTGCTTGATCCGGTGTTTGAAATTCGTCAAGTCGTAGTTCTATTCTATTTGTTATGGTTCTTGTAAATAGTTTGCAAATGTGTGACGTAAGGGAAATGGGCCGGTAGTTTTTCAAATCTTGTCTGTGTCCTTTTTTGTGAATAAGGATGACATTAGCTGTTTTCCATGCATTAGGTATAGTTCCTGACTCCAGGCATTTGTTAAATAGTATAACCAGAGATTTTAGTATTGTCGATCCGCCTGCTTTAACCATTTCGATAATAATCTCGTCGGGTCCAGGAGTTTTTCGATTTGCCATTTGATTTAGAGCTTGTACTACTTCGTCTTCGGTTATATCTGGGATGTCTTCAGTGAAGTGTTTTGTAAGTGGTGCTCTTTGGTCTGTTGGACATTTTGGCGGTTCTTTGGAAACGGATGAATATAAAGTCTGATAGAAATTTTCTACGTACTGTAGTATATCGTGTCGCGTATTGTATGTATTCCCATGATCATCATTAAGTTTTATGTTTTGGCTTCTTCCTGCTGACATCTTTTTTCTAAATACCTTTGGTCCTTTGTTTTCTTCTAAAACCCGTTCGATTATCTCGTTGTTTGCCGCGGCTACGTCTTGCCTGACTTTACGCCGTATTTCTTTGTTTAGCTCCTTTAGTTCTTGTTTTGACTACATTAAATGTTAATAGGTTCTTACATTCCTTGTTACTTAAATAGCTATTAACTTCATTGCTATGTGTTAGCAAGCATTATTTCCATCGTCGCGATGCTTTTGTTCTATGCCGTTAGACGATGTTGAAAAAATTATACGAGTAGGTTCAGCATCCTGTAGCGATAAAGTTTGTGCCATTGCCGTTATATGTCGCTGAAAAAGTGTACGCGCATGTACGCAGGCACAACATACGTTTATAGAAACCATGCGAGAGATTATTAATGCTTATAAAAGTATTTCAAACAAAACTTTGTTCGTTTTAAAAATAACCAGAATAAACTATATATTCTTTTCTCAGTTTTTCTGATAGTACTTTTTGTTTTTTTCACAATCATGTAAACACATATTTATGGGTGTTACATTAAAAAAATTGAGGAAAATACAATTCAAAGTTTAAGCGTGGTTTGCCAGGGAAATCACTGACGGCGATGAAAACAATAGCTTAGCTTAGACAAATATTAGTTTATGCATGTGTTTATTAACTCAAATCTGTCAATTTGTCATCAAATTAATTTAAGCAATTATTATTCTGTTCTCTGAATGTTGTCATTTTTGACAGTGGTCTATTACGTATAAGATATTTCATCGGACTTTTTCCACTGTCTCGCGTTTATCACACGACGTTTCGGGAGTTTTTATCTACTCCCGTCCTCTGGCGATTGATCTCAGAACTAACTAGAAGTTCATTCACCTGAGGACGGGAGTAGATCAAAAACTTCCGAAATGTCGTATGATAAAAACCAGAGACAGTGGAAAAAGTCCGATAAAACATCTTACAATTATTGTTCCGTTTGTTTTGCTAATCATGAATTATTCTAATTCCGAAAAATTTTACATGATACTGTTTGTGTGGGCCTAATTTAAGAGAGGCAGCTAGAAGATACAGAGAGAAAGATTCAGATAAAAGGCATCCCGATCATAACACGTTTAAAAGTTTGGAACATAATCTACGTGAACATGGATCGTTTTCAGTAAAGGGAAGAATACCGCTTAATCCGTTGCCGCCCAAATTAAGTTTTATTGGAAAAATTGTGTAAAAACTGAATTTGTTATTCTTGGAACCCCCTGAAGGCAATAGCATTGATAAAAATGAAAATGGTACACTGGTTTTATCAAAAAGTGCTGTCCTATAAATAGGACGACGGGAGAATGTGTGCATATTTGTGTTGATAAAAATAAAATTCGAAAATTGAGAAAATGGCTAATTTCTCAAAAACTAACAAGACAAAAGTAATTATAACTGTCATAGTAAGAATAGAAAACATTGGCATGAAAAAATAAAACATTTAAAAGCGATTATAGAAACTGAAATAAGCAATTTATTTTTGTTTTTTGAAGATATTTTGGAAAAAACACTGCACAATGTAACGGTACACATGCTGCAAAATGTCTTAGGCTTGCTAGAGCAATTTGGATATTACCAATGTCGTTGCTTTCAACATTTTCCATAAAATGACTTTTTCATTGTACCGAAAATCATAAGAAACCGTAGGTTTGGATGTCGAAGGAAAGAAAGCTAAGCGGTAAACCTTTTGGGATTCATGTTCAAGTTTTAGGTATTTTACTGCAAGAGCTTTTTTGAAATCTTTTATAAAAATAAATTTTTTGACATGAGTATTTTGGTATAAAAGAGATGCATTTACGACAGCCATATCAATAATGCGGGTCACTAAGCACCAATACCACTTCTTTCCTCTCACCCAAATACCATGTTTTCTAAGTCAATCATGTTGAGCATAACCCTCATATATAAGTTATAATTATAGATCAGCCTTGACTGAGGAACGGCACCTCGTTCTTTTTTCTTCTTTGGCCCATCGAGGAGCAGACGCTAATGGTTCAATTATTGTATAAAAGTTTTTTGCCAATATGAGATATTAAGTGTTGTTCCACTTTGCGGAGAATACATTCTTACTCATTATTACCACCTTACAATCAAATCTGAAAACAAAATTCGCATATGCAGCGATGGCCAAAATAGTAAAAATATTCCCTGTAACGCCCAGCGTCATATTTATAGGACAGCAAGATTTGAAACCATTTTTCGGCTTTGCTCGAATGTTTTCTCCATATACCAATTACTTCAGGACTAGCCTGTATATTGTTTTCGAATAATAATCAAATAGTATTTCGAATTATTTTAATTTATTAGTTCGCTCATTTCGTACCGATTCTGGAAAGCCCCACAAACATTCGCTGGCTTATCTCAAAGGCCCAGCTTGCAGCTGTTCTCATATCGATTGTCCGAACGCGGAGGCAATATATTGTCGTTTCTCAAACAAGCCACTTGCTTGCGAGGATTTTCTTCGTGCTAATTACGCCACGACAATTGTGTTTGAAAGCTGAAAATTGAATTCAGGTATGATGAGTTTTTCTTTTTTGTATCCTCATATTAATTGCATTTCTTTCGCTTTTACCAGGAATTATTTTCGCCTGGAACTCACAAGTTTTCACCAGGAATTATTTTTATCCGGAAATTTTCTCCTGCAAATTTTACCTGGAAGTAACCATTTTTGCCTGATAATTTTACACTTGGAGGCCAGATTCCCGTCACAATTTTAAACGGAGGTCAGTTACCTTCAGCGTCGATGCTGCAATATGGTCTGCTTTTGATCAAGACGATGCATCGCGTTAAGAATAATTCTGCCAACTAGCCTGTGTAGCAACTCCTCGACTTCACTGCCACTTAAGAAGTACAGGACGCTAGAGGTTAGTGCTTTCGGTTGTTAATACAGCTACTTTAATTGTGAACAGTTGCCGTGCTCTTCAAGCATACCCGGGCTGGTTATACCAGTACTTCAATTTGTTTTCCATTGAGTAGAACATTCATTGTTATTTAACTATAGCTTTGAATTTATATGTGCACTATACGCCTTTTTGTGAAAGGAGCACCCACGTTTTTTTTTGCTTAGAACAGCCTAGACAGAAAGGTTTTTTATAAATGACAGCGATATGCATATCACTCGATTTACCTTGCTATTTCTATTAATTAAACGACCCACAAAGGGGTTATTTGAATCAACGCGTGTGGCAACCTTTAGTTTGTTTGCTTTTATTATTGCAAATTTTGAATAAACTAAATATTGCGTAAATCACAGTTATTGACTTAATTAACCGCAGGTCAGCTTCTTTGTTGTGTCAGATTTACAGATTCGTAGACAAAAATTTTATATAAAATAAACTAAATTTGTAGTTATAATAAGAAGCTTCATCTTACAGCATGCTAAATAAACAAAAAATATTTAGCTATGTGGTGTGGTTTACTCGAAATCAATAAAACAAACTTATGGTGCGACGAATAAAAAAATACACAATATAGTCACATCGACAGGCGGGACACAACAACTGATTCTTGAAAACTAAGTAGGGCTCGATAAACTCTTGTGCATCTACGTTTAGCCGGTACATACCCGAAACTAATAAATTACCCCGAAGTGACCGTAAAAAAAATCCTGCACACACTGTCCACTAAATAGGACGCTGGGCGTTAACGAGTTAATGACAACAGACGCGTGTTGCTGAGAAAAAACATACATTAGCTGTTCTTGGGTATATGGGAGTCAATCCTAATTCTTCCTCAAGGCAAGTAGCCTGAGAATGTGGATTTTCGTTATTGTCAGCACAGCGCATTTTAAAGCAAAACAGGTACAGACCATACACAAGTATTCGCATACCTAAGCTTACCCTGAAGATCCAGATAGGAGACTTATGTTCATTGATTGGATCCTAGTACAGCGTACTCAACAACATAATCTCTTCAGACGAATATTGCGGTCTGGTGAAAGTCGATTCTATAATAATGAATTTGTTTCGAGACAAAATACTCGACACTGGTGCACGGAACAGCCACACTGGCTGACAGAAGGGAATAATCAACGTGTTTTCGGAAACAATGTCTGGTGTAGGATACTTGATGATTTTCTAGTAGGACCGTATTTTTACGAAGGTACTTTGACTGGCAATGGCTATTTGCATTTTCTGGACGAGATATTGCCGAAACTAATGGAAGATGTACCTCTTCATACAAGACTGAACATGTTTTATCAACAGGATTGTGCTCCAGCACATAACAGTGCTATTGTACAGAATTACTTAAATGCAAATTTTCTTCAGCGGTGGATGGGAACATACGCTCCAGCAGAATGGCCAGCTAGTTCTCCTGAGCTCACGCCCTTGGATTTTTTCCCGCGGGGTAATTTAAAGGGGTGCGTTTATAAAATGCCTCTCCTAAATGTGGATGACTTAAAAAACAGAATAAGAGCAGAATGTGCAAACATTACCAATGAAACTTTATTAGAACCGGCTCGACTACCAGAAATTTCGTGCATCATTTAGAGCTTTGCTCAGATTACGATGGAGGCAATTTTAAACAATTTGTATAGTTATGTATAAATAATTAGTTGATAGCATAAAGTTAATGAACGTTTTATGAAGATAAATAATAATGTTTAAACTGCCCTATTGTTTTCATCGCCGACTAGATAAAGATGACAAAAATTAGTGATTTACATGGCAATAGCTTTTCTCTGAAAAATGTAACAGCCATATATGTTTACATGATTCTAAGGAGAATAAAAAGAAATATCAGAAAAATAAAAAAGTATGGCCTGTCTTTTGAGAAAGAAAGGTTGAATATCGCTACCATTACACGAGTGCAGATTTTGTAAGATTTCCTTTGCTTTCTTATAGACAATGTGCTCCCATGTATAGTTTAATATAGATACATTTAAAAAGTATATATTCTAATGTTTATAAATGGTTACAATCAGCCCAAGTCACTGCGAATTTTTCTTATTTTTACAGTACTGTTCTTTTTTTCTTAGAAGACATAGTAAATTTAATCGACGATTAGCGTTTAAGGAATACACTTACTTAAGATTTTGACATAAATTTAAAACATATGACATTTCATAAATTACAAAGTGTCAAAACTAAAGGTGAAAATTACTATTGAAAATGTAGTATTGCCACTCAACAAAAGCTTTACTATTTCCATTTATGGTGAATGTATTTTACTTCTGATAAGCTTTGGTAATTCTAAAATTAAATTTACTGTAATATCTAGCCCAATTTGACAACCATCTATTGTGAACTATCTTGCTATTTTTTCTTTGCAGCCAAACTAGAACCAATCTTTTAAATTAAACAATCATCAATAACTAGAAAATGATCGTTATTTTGAGACTTGCAGTCAACAGAATTCTAAAATCAGTTTTGCAGCAAAACCTGCTACGTTAAGGTAAATTTTAATGTGCTGGTTCATCAGCGTTTAGATTCCACGATTCCTTAAAAAATGTTAAAAAGTAATTAGCATAAGCATACTGTCGAATTTATTTAATACACATATGTGAGCCTTAGCATTATTCTGGGGATCGCAGAATCGATCCAAGTTTATTTTCGACAACTTGAAAACGAACTCTTACACTTATTTTAATTTTATTAATTTCTAATTTCACGTGCTTCACTTTATTTTGAGTTTAACACTTAATAACTTCCATGTATGGTATTTTTTACTTCTCTCGTCTAAAAGACGAAGGAAGTATGATTGTAGGTATAATTTTCTGCAATTTCTTCAGATGTTCACGTTTCAGGGTCCGTAGATGACGAAATAGATATTTATGTATTTAGTGTGTAAAGAGAGCCATTTTGGTATGAGGATGCCCGTTTCATGCCGAGCGGTAGCGAGGCGCGAAAAAGCAACCGAATACCAAAATGGCTCTTTACACTCGAAATGCATACAACATTTTTTCTACGGTCCTAAATAAATAACAAAATTGTCAAATAATTGAAATTTCGATACACACCATTTTTGATGAAGTCGTTGTACCGCCGTTCATAAAGGCCGCGCGATTTGGCCGGCAACAACACTCGTTGGTTGCTGTCTGGGTCGCTTCAAATACTTCAGGCGGGGTGTAATTACCTTCAGATTCCATCTTCAACTTCACAAAAAGTCACAAACTCAATAAATCTGTTGCGTGATGATGGACGCACCGTGATGCAATTGTCAATAATTTTAGCCAGTTCCAGAAAAATGACGAATTAAATTAATAATCAGGTTAGCCATAGCGATGCGTAAAGTAAAATGAAGTGACGCGATTATTTCATTAAGACATTGTTTACGTGGTTGGGATGCTAAACTGGTTACTAGGGAAAAAATTTGTGAATCGCTAACTTTTCGCATTGACAGTGAGCGCTTAATAGTCAGTTTTAAAGGTGACCGTAGAAAAAAACTATTTATTGGAGGAAAACGATATCTTGCATGCAGATTATACGTCCACCTGGCATGAAACCGAGAAAATTTCGGACAAATATATACACGGTGAGCAACTTAAAACAATAAAATGTAGTGTATTTTTGCGTTAACTGAGAAATAGATAATAGTAATAATTTGCGCATAGATCAGGATTTACACTTCACAAAAATGAGACCGAACAAATACAGGGTAGTTGTAAAAAATACAAAGCGGGCAAGAATAAGCAGTTGAACGTAATGCAGTTGATGCGCGGCGATATGAAGCGAAGCTCCGTGGCAGGATGCGATCTACTAGTGCCCAGAGGGCTGCCTGCTTGATTGCCGTTTAAATAAGTTGCTTATTGGCTGAAATCGAATCCCGTCGTAATCCTTTTTTTATTTGTAAATTGATGTTATTTAAATTACCAAGCGTTTTGTTTTAATGTTTCAGTAGCACTAAGAATATTAAGATATTTTTACCCTTAGTTGCCTTTGATTTTTCAAAATATCTAGTGTTACAACTTAAACTTGTGAGGTAAGCTCTGAGGAAAGCTCCTTAAACATTTTTTTCAATTTCTAGTGTATTTAATTTACTTTCATAACATTCACAATGTATACTATAAATGAAAATAGGATATTTCAGTAAATGTTAATATTTGTGTATTTTCTATACAGTTTGGTCCAGTTCTTTAAACATTTCTTAGTTAACAAATTAATGTACTTAATTGAAATTTCTAAATATTTCACTTTCATTTTCGTGTTAAATTACAATTAAACAAAACTTTGTTGTAGTAAGAATTCAGATTACTTGTCGCAAGTTGACACTAGTTTATTTTATTGTTAAAACGGCAAAGGAGCATTTAGTGCATCAAATATTCAATAGCATCTGAAAATTCTGTTGCAGCAATTCTACACAGGTGAAATTATATTCAAACACAAGTAGAAATATATGAGTAACTACATAGCACCCCACGTTTTTCAACGGAGTTCTGCTAATTAACTTATTAGTGCTCGAATATCGGACTGAAGATTTTAATGAGAATAGTACCAATCTTGAAGTCTCAAAACGCAACGGTAAAATCTGTCTTATGACATCAAAGTTAATTATTCTAATAATTATGTATACTGGTAGAGTAGCTTCATAATAAATAAATATCTGGTGAAGGTAGCTGAGGTTACCAGAATATAATTTCAAGTATTACATCTGACTTTGAAAAAACATAAAATTTTACTATCTCTTGTTCTGTACATTTGCCTTCCATCAGAGCTGATACATTTGATTCGTCAAAACCACTCTACGCTTAATCACGACGGTAAGATCTTAACCTAAGAAAATAATTGCACATATTTCGCATTGTATGAAGTCGGCAGTGTCATGCAAAGTAAAATTTTCGTTACTGTATGCAAGGTGTTTTTGGATATTTTGTATTGTTCATTAATTAGTTTCAAACAATTATTGCGATTAACTTTCCTACACTTTTGTGCCTTCAGTCTTTTAGTGTTTTATTTGGAGGGTTAAAATAATGTGCAATTACGTAATCAAAATTATATCTCTCTAAAGTATACCCCGTTCACTCAACTCATCATTCTAAGCTGGCTTTGCATTTACATTCTGTAACGGTGCAAGGTACAGTTGGTAACAAATTTGTGTTAACATTAACTTTTCGAAATTTTGAAGGGCCATAACCTATTTTTTTTTAAATAACATTCCGTGTATTTTATTGCTCTGTAGAATTCAGCTATGAAAACGCCAACTTTAAAATGACCACAGTGTTTCTGTTCTTTAGATTGAGATTCCTCTATGATTTTTGCTCCATTTCGTTTTACGCAAACTACTGAGGCGCACTATATTAAAGCGTGGAGATCTATAAAATTTTCTGTTGTATCGGCATATTCTAGTAAGAATGTGTTCATTTCGTTTACTATACGGGCTAGTCTAATTGAAGAAATTTGTTTAGGAATGTAGGGCCTCTTTCTAGGGTCAGTTCATCTGTATTTCAATAAAGTAGTCTCTAGTTCATTCCGTAGCTCTTAAATTAAAGTGCCTTCCTCTACTGAAGATTATAGACCTCTCCTTTCTCTATCATTACTATCTCTTCTGGTACTAGTTAGTTCAAGCAATACTTCATTTTGCAGCTTACAGGGAAGTTAAAGTCCACCTCAGTAGAGCCCTGCCGTACCACTACTTAGTTCATTGTAGTACTGAGGCAAGGTGATTTAAACTTCCGATGGTCCCCTGGCCCACCGTGAAGTGCTCAGGTCCGTGGAGGCGCAACTCTGCAAAGTATGCAGCAGCATACTCCTTGCGGGGTATTATTATTAGGGATCAAATATAATGTACACCAAATTAAACCATACATCCCTAGCGCTGTCCACCAAAAAATTTAATGAACATCAAAAAATCTTAATGGAACCCAAATTATTATACTTCAGAAAATGAGAACAGCACCACTAAAATAGCTATGTTGCGTATTGTTTTACCATTGCTTACATTTTAAATTCCATATGTCTATCAATTTTACTAAATGTTCACCAAATTTAGAACGCTCAAGTTACGCGTCCGTGCTGCACATAATAAATATTCGCGCTATCCATTTATATTTAGTCTTTCTCGAAAAAACTACTTGTGCGTCAAATAATTATTCTGTTACTCCAAAAATGAAATAAGCTCGAGCATCTCTCCTTGTCGCTTCCAGATCCAGACAAACTTCTTGCAGGCTTCAGCTTGCAGCCGCACACTGTGTTTGGTAGCTTTTACAGTGAGTGTAACCAGTGTATTGCCGTATGAAAAAACTTAATAAGTTTAATTTTCAATTTTGTTTTGTGAAATTTGTGTTAGATTTTTATATATATACTAGCAGACCCGACAGACGTTGTCCTGCCCGCTGCCTGCTATCAGTGGGTTCAGCAAACGTTTTTTCGATATTCGAATTTTTGATTTTTTTCATTTTAAAAAATATTGGGGGGTGGTGGGGGGCGGGCGTGAAATTTTGGGAGGCCCGACAGACATTGTCCTGCCCGCTGCCTGCTATTAGCGAGTTCAGCAAACGTTTTTTCGATATTCGAACTTTCGATTTTTTTAATTTTAAAAAATATTGGGGGTGGTGAAATTTTGGGGTTATATGTTTTGATATGCGAGAAATCTTTAAAAAATTAAAAAAGAATTTTTTTTAAATTGCCTAGAACCCGATTGCAGCGCCACTTACCGGGTCCAATTGTAAATCTAAACCATCCAGGAACCCACTTAAACACAAAAAAAATCATCAAAATTGGTCCAGCCGGTTAGGAGGAGTTCAGTTACATACAGACGTACAGAAGCATTATATATATATAAAGATATTGATTTATTTCTAAGAATTCTTCAGACTTATTTCTATGTCCCCATTAATAAACAATACCTAATAAAACACGATAGATTTTTCTTATAAGTGATATTTAGGCCAGCAAGAAATATAAATCTGGGTATACTTTTGAAATTGAATGTGGTATAAAATATAGTAAACATTGTGTATTTTTGCCAAATAAATGGTGTTTTTTAAATGCTACATAATATAAGACGCTGACGAAAATTAAATATCTGGGTATCATGTTAGAATTAAATGCGGAATAAAATTTGGTGAACATTTAGCATTTTTAGCCAACGAAAGTTATTTTTGGGAACAAATAATATAAGAGACTAGCATGATGTCAATTTTTGGTTGTCGCTCTAAGATTATGTATTTTCTTAATTTTGGTGAGCATTTAGTATTTTTGGGAAACGAAAGTATTTTTTGTACGAAAAGGTTGGGTAAATTTGGTAGACTGTTAAATACCACCCTTATTATTATGTGGTCGAAAAGGGCGAGGTTTTGAATAATAATAAGTTCAACAGGTTGAACAAATTTTTATCAGATCGTAAGGTTAAGCAAATAAACTATGTTCGTAATTGTATTAGTATTTAGTAAACTATAAATAAATAGTCAAACAATAAGTTTTAATCTTAAAGGAATATGTAAAATCACTACACCAGAAACAAGATGCTCTTGTGCTAATATAAACACTTACCATTATATAGGCAACCCATTTAACACTGTTGGTAACCACTTTTACAAAAGTCAATCTGAAAAGCAGCAGTGGCGTGCCACATTTTACAGTTTAACATATTATATGAAGTTACTTACCCGAAACGATTTAAAAGTAAGTAAATTAACTCCGAGCAGAAGTGTCGTTGATGCGAAGGAAATTAAATGTTATGAGTAAGTAAAACTAACGCCACATGAGGCAGTGGAGCCTGTCTAAGCTAAAACACTACGCCTGCTCTCCAGATGTGCATCTATTCAAGTACTGACCAAGCAGACTTGAACTTAATTTTTACAAGTGCCGTGAGATATGCAACACCACTGAGCTGTACTGCCGTGTATGTTAGAATATTAAACTCACTAAATCGCCAAATGTCGGTAGTCACGTGGGCCTTTTTCGATATCTTCGTAGAATTTCTCGTAGATACATTATGTGCTTTGTCATGGATACTAGATGCGTGTGTTTAAATATATGATCTAAGATTATTCTGTTTCTGTGTTTCACTACATTATCTTACTACTAGCAAGATGCCCGTTCTTCGTACGGACTACAAATGTTTTTTCTTCTAAATCCTAAACGAATTCTAGAATGCTCCCCTCTTCTCTCACTCAATACGCTAAACTAACAAACGCTGCAAAACAATGTTGTAGGTAAAAAGGAAACAATATTCTTCTCAAAAAAGTTCTCCATAACCCTTTTATGCTTCACGTATCCCCTGGAAATGTGTATGTAATTGTCGTTCTCCTTATATATATTGATAAAACTATAGATTTAGTATAACAATGAGAATAAAAATAATAAATGTACTTATTAAATGTTATATTCATAAATTGTAGCAACCACCACTTTTAGAGGTGGAATTTCGGAAATCCTTCTATTTTATTCTAAACCACTTTTTAAAGATTTAAAAAACACACATATGCCCAAAAACCATGATCATCAGAAACCACATGAAATACGAAAGGTTCTATAATTTACCCCTGAAACCAAATTCTCACCTTTAGGAGTTGATCTGTGCACAATCCTGAATTACGTTTTTAGGAACTTGTATAGGTAACCTTTCTAAGTAAAACCAAATTGTTACATTATAGGGCTTTATGAAATATTGAGAAATCCGTATATGCCAAAAAGAATGTCCTAACTCAATAAACATAGGAGATATGAAGGGTTCTTTAATTCACTCCCAATCCAGATTTGCACCTCTAGGGGTTGATTAGGAGAAAATTCTAAAATACGTTTCTAGGTATTTGCATTGATAATCTTTGCAAGTCAACACCAAGTCGCTATCTCATCGGGTCTAAGAGATATTGAGGAACTCGTGAAAACACATTTTCCTCTTTCCACCCCCGTAGGGGTGGAATTTAAAAAAATTCCTTTCAACCCATTTAATTGTGAAATGGAGCTTACAGTGAAAAAAATTAATAATTTCACCCCCCTACCTCTTTTCAGTTTTTCCTCCTTTTACCCTTTTAAGGTTGAAATTTTCAAATTCCCTTAAACCTCTTTCTAAATATTTTAAAAATACATTTATATGCCAAAAACGAATGTTCTAACTCAATAAACATAGGAGATAGGAGGGGTTCTTTAATTCACCCCAAACCAGATTTGCACCTTTAGGGGTTGATTAAGGCAAAATCCTGAAATACGTTTCTAGGTATTTGCATTGGTAATCTTTGCAAGTAAACACCAAATTGATATCTTATCGGGTGTAAGAGATATTGAGGAATTCGTGAAAACACGTTTTACCCATTTTCACACCCTTACGAGTCGAATTTCAAAAAATCCCTTCTTAGCACTACCTTAAGTAACAAATTGAACTTTGCACCCAAATTTCAAGTTTCTGGTACCAGTTGTTTAGGCTCTGCGTTGATTAGTCAGGGATATGACTTTCCATGTGACTTTCCTTTATATATTATGTATAGATTAACTTGTTTGCATATTGAATATAAAACACTGTTGGCCAAAGCTTGCTTACTTAAAATCGTCGAATATGTGCATACATTGATTTTATGTCTTACTAGTACATTGTTTTGTTGCTTATACGTGTTATACAAAATATATAAACAATCCCGTAGCAACTGGGGCATTATAATGCATAACGCTCGTTCATCGATAGCATCAAATTTCTGACCGATCACGTACTTCGATGCGTTGATTCATACACACTACACAGCAATAGTTGATTCTATAAGAGCTTTCTGGTTCTTTATTTAAGTTATTAAGGAACACTAGTTAGGCAGGTGCCCCGTCAGGCATAAATATCTTCATAATGCCCTTAGTGCGCAAATACCTATTTTGGCAAATAATACAGAACAGTTTCACGCTTTTATTATTTCGAGACTTTCCAAATCATTTTAGTTATTGTAATGAAGAAGCCTACCAGCTAATCGATCATATTTAAAGTTTGCGTTTGCTTCCTCTATGAACAATCTTCTTATAAAAATTATCGATTTGCGTATAACCAGCACACCCATTTAATTAACAACCCTTTCAAAAAGAAAATTTGCCCTATTTTTAAACGTTCTTTCAAAGAGCTTATTTTGTATTTAAATTTCTCAGAATATCATTAATTAGAATCATGCTTTTTCTCACCAACTTTCAAATACATTGTCAGATCATACTAATGCGATTTTAGGGGTGACTGGCTTTTTGTTGAGTTCTCCTTACTTTATGTAATTAAGTTTATACTCGGCTCGTTAGAAGTTCACGCTCATGGCTCTTCGCTGCCTCTCGATTATTGAGTTTTATCCAAATGTGGTGTTCATTTAGCCTCTGGTATAATTCGCTGCGCATTTGTTATGAATTGGTAGGAGCTGCATTTAAACACTACGCTGCGGAATTATTAACTAGTGCCGTTACACGTTTTAAAATGCGCAAGAAGATATAATATGTACCTGTAACATCTCTCAAATGGATTTATAATAATTTGGTAATAGATTTGTAGTACAAATTTATAATTCATACACAGTAATTTCTCAGTATGGTTAATTATTATACAATCGTTGAAAACTCGAATTATTGTATAATTACAGTAGCTATTATTTTTTTTATAAATTATTAAAACAAAAATACATTTGCATGCAATATAATCGTAAAACCGCATCGCTTAACTTGTCATGCATGAAAACCTTCTTTTATGAGTGCAGGACCGTGACAGAACCTAGTTTACTCTGTGTGCACATTTCCACATTGCATGCTCCTTTGACTTTATGGTATGTTGATGCATACTTTTAAGATTCGTGAGAGACCGCGGTGAATGTGTTATTTAAATTTCCACTACATTAGATAACCCACATTTCGTTGAAAATCGGTAAAATAGTATTATATTCCTTAGAATAGAATTTCGGCTTAGACCGCGTAGTATTTGTATATGAATACCCAGCATTTTCTGGCTTAATGTGCCTTGCACCTTGTAAAGTCGAGCAAAAACCCGCGCGATGGCCATGCTCTCTGGTGGCTCGTGTTGTTTGAGTATCTTGAGAACGAGGATACTTAGGCAGATTTGGCCGTTTTGCTGTTTGTGCATCCATATTCACTAACGTTTCGCAAGACCTTGCAGCTTGCATCATCAGAGTGAAAGTCACTCTGATGATGCAAGCTGCAAGGTCTTGCGAAACGTTAGTGAATATGGATGCACAAACAGCAAAACGGCCAAATCTGCCTAAGTATCCTCGTTCTCAAGATACTCAAACAACACGAGCCACCAGAGAGCATGGCCATCGCGCGGGTTTTTGCTCGACTTTACAAGGTGCAAGGCACATTAAGCCAGAAAATGCTGGGTATTCATATACAAATACTACGCGGTCTAAGCCGAAATTCTATTCTAAGGAAAATAATTCGAGTAACCGCGAAAGCCTCAAACAGTACACAATAGTATTATAGTCACAATTCTCAAGAAGTAAAACTGTACTTGGAAAACTGCATATGGGTGTTTTCCATGTTATTTAAAAAACATTTGAAGTACTAGACAGAATAAAGAATTGAAAATTGTGGAATAATAACTATACTTATAATTTCTAATTGCGTTTTCAGATTTGTTTTACTCCAATTTAGAACAATGTATATGGGACGAATTATTAACGGAAATAATATGCTTTAAGAATTTTTAGGCTCGTCAAGCATCCTAGAAGTTAAAATTAATAACAGTCGGGCTTGGTAGATTACAAGTTGGCGATTCGTTCATGGTTTCAAGAACATTTTCACAACACACCTTGTTTCTTCAATGGAAATACAAATTATGGGCTTCCTGCAACGCGTTAATTAATTCTGTATTGTGATGCACTTCTTCCAGTTATATAAAATTTGAGTAGATTTTAGACAGTATAATGACAGCAGTTGCTTAAAAACAATAATAAAATTGCGTTTAACTCTCAGAGTATTGTATTTGTATTTAGATTTCTATTTTTACTAATAAAAAGAAATATGACTCCAAGAAATCGCATGTTTGCATATGTCAACAAGATGTAGACCCAACGATTTGTTCTTTGTAATTGCACCCAGTTGAAGGTGTGTTCCTTTTGTATTATTCAGTTCTGCGTTTGGTAATATACTGAATATTTGCAAACAAAGATTCTTGATTGGTTTAAACGGTGAGCAGATCAGATAAAATAATGTGTGTTACATTTATTTATCGTTTGAGTCTCTTAAATAATCTTTTGGAATTGTTTTTGTAATAACCACAGATACAGATACACTAATGTATTCAAAATGGGTTTATTGAAATTAACTAATGTGCCTAGAAAAGAAACAGAAAAGATAAACATAAAAATGATATAAAAATTACACAAATAAATGGCTCAAAACAAAACTGCTACAACAAAAGTTATCATCAATACCAATACTAGAAGAGGACAACGTCAAAAGTAGTTGGTAGAAGATCAAGCAGAAAATACTAGATGCCAGAACTGAAGCACTGTGCGTAAGGAAAATTAATATAAACCGTACACGTACTACTAAACCGTGGTTTACGTATAAAGTGAAGACATTGGCATTGGAGAAGAAAAAGGCATATCTACTATATAAAAACAACAACACACCGCAAGACCATAAAAAACTCAAAAAGGGATAGTGGCGCAAATTTACAAAGGATATGGAGCCTGATCTCTACTGATCACAAAGGAAGATATGGAAACTGCTGAAATACACAAAAATCCAATAACTGAATATGTCACAACGAACACTATTGACAGTGAGCAGTGGACAACGTTCCTCGAACAGTTATATAATGCTCACAACACCTAACGATGCAGCCCAACATTGTTGAAGGGCTGCAGAAACCTTTTGGGGCAATTATTTTCTACAACTATAGAAGAAGTTTAACATATGACTAGTCACCAAAATTACCTTTATTATCAACGCTACCGAAACCTGGTCGATATCCAGTAGCTCTTATTGCTGAAAACGTTAGTGTAATAAATAATTTGTTACTTTTCAATTTTAGGTTAAAAGTACCGTGCTGGATATCGCTAGTATGGTAATAAAATTTTTTATATAATGACGAGATGGCCCTTAGTAGATGCCATTTAAAAAAAAAGACTTTTTCTTAGAAAGCGTGCAAATTTTATTCTTTTATGAAAGGTTTGTTATTTGCCTTGTCGATAAAATAGCTATTATTACGAGCTGCTAGAGTAAATTAGAAAATATTTTCCCAAGTTATCGCCTTCTATGGCAAAAAATAAAATTTAAAAAAATTAATTGTATGAAAAAATTTAAATTTGGAAAAACTATTTCATGTAATTTGACTTGTAGATTCTGAAATATACATGGTGTTTCGTTTCAAAAATCAAAGTTGGTGTCATTTCCAGTGAAACCGGAAATTGATCATTTTGACTATACATGTGTAGTACCGTCCTATAAAATTATATATAAATTGATTCATAAATAAAGAAGATATAAGCATGGCCCTGATCTCATTGTCACCTGGTAAATACTGCTTTAAAAGGCAAAAGATAAATAAAATCGATAATTATAAAACGTACAGAGGAAGAAATAAACGGGGGCAAAAGTAATATTGAGATATCAGAAACTTATAATCAATGGAGATGTATGGTACTGGCATGAAAAAGAAAAAACACTTATGAAAACAGAACGTCAAACCGGAGAAGACAATCCAAAAAATGTGTAAAAGGATTTACCCAGAACTTCCCTCGTCGACATTGTGACACTAAATAATTTTAAAAATCAAATTAAGTTAGGAGTAAAAATATCTTTATGTCTCTAGTAAATTAAATAAATTTTCAAATAAAAAAAGTTACGGGTGGTCCAATTCGAAGGGCAGGCGGATCGCGTTGCAGTCTCAACGTTTTGTGGAATATTGCAAAGAAACGGGCTATTTCTAAATGAGCTACGGAGCACCGACCCTTCAAATTCATGCGTTGCAGCTATATTAAGTAACGCACTAATTTGTTGCGCCTTTTTGTATCGTATAACAATTATTCTGTATCTATTGGGGCCATTTTTGGTAACAATAAAGCCTACGGTATGCACAAATTATTACTTGTATTTATTGCTAAGTTAAATCAAAAATAAACAAAATTTTATTTTTTTATTGTATATTTTTTAAATTTTCTCGGTTTCATGCCAGGTAGATATATAGTGTGTATGCAAAATACCGTCTTTCTCCAACAAATATTTTTTGAGTTATACCGCCAACAGGCAGACAGACAGACAGACAGACAGGCAGAGGGAATTGAGAAAATCTGTTTTTCGTGATCTGGGGACCCTGAAACGTGAATATCTGAAGAAATCTCGGAAAGTGATTTTTTCGTCATTACAATGACTGAAAGACGAAGAAAGTAAAAAGGATTACAGTAACATAATTTTTCAAAAACTGATTGGCCTCGCTGTGGGAAAAGATTTGAAAACTATGAGCACTTCTTTTAAGCATAAAGAAATCCTCCGTAGGTGTTAAATCTGGAGTTCTGGGAAGCCAATTAAGCCCCCCCTCCCCGGGCTAGAAATCATGTTTCCTAGAAATATAGTCCTAATAACTTTGGTGACATGGAACAGGAGAAGCAATTTCCATGCCGTGGTGTCTCGTCTCAGGTGGTGAGCGCGTCTACTTCCACTACTTTTCGAGATATTCAACGAACAAGTGAGAAAAACATTTCGGGACAACCTGTACAATAATTAGAAAGAATACTTTTCAAAATTATTTAAAATAAATGACTATATTATCAGACAAAAATTTGGTATGATACACGCACACAACTTCCTTTTACAGTGATCTTATAATTAGTCAAAAATGTAATTTTTGATTTTTAAGCATTTGTCAAACATGTTTAAAAATTACAAACAGAAACCGTACAAAATAGAGTGTTAGTTGAAAACAATTCTCTAAAATTTTAAGCCAGATTCAAAAATGTAATAATATAAAGGTCTTCTATTTAAAATAGGTATTAACAACGAAAAGAAAAAGAAACAAAAGAAACCTATTCTAGAGGTATTCAACTGTAAAATCACCTATCTCACATCAGTACACATTAAAAATATAGTAAAAATGTGAAGTTTGAAAAAAATCGTTATAGCCGTTTTTGAAAAAAACGAAAACTGAAAAATCACAAGAGTAAACACCATACTTTCGGTTATGCGATTTTCTTCAAAAGCTTGCTGTCGCATCCAGATAGTACACATAACCGATATATGAAGTTTCAACGTCATACTTCTTTTCATTTTTGAGATATTCTGTTCACACAGACACACACACAGACTGACAGACAAAGTGACAGAGAGATCAATGAACAAAAACATGTTTTTTTTGGTTCAGGGGACTCTAAAACATGAAGATCTGTTAAAACTCAATTTCGAGATTGTGGGGTGAATCCAATACTTCCTTTATAAATGGAAGTAAAAATGTAACTGTGACTGGTTACCAAAATGTAGAGACCATGTATCAATTGCTTAAAGAAATGTTACTGATGTTTTAATTAGTGCATTCTGTTGAGAATTAGGTTGTTTTAAATAGTCACTTGAGCCGTTTGACGTTCAGTTAAAGCATGTTGTGGTATAATTGTCGCTATTTGTTGTAAAACGTGTGCTTTGTTATACATGTAGTTCGTATTGTTGAGTAACTAATACAGCCATTTACGCAGTTGTCGTTTCCATATTCGTCCAATCTTCCTCCAACTTTGGCTAATGCAAAGGATCTGCATCAGCATCCTCTAAAATCCAAAATTCTTCAGGTCAACCTGAGTGATAGCACATGCAGGCTGAAAGCAAGGTAAAGATTTATAAGTCCATAGTGCTTTCTGTGGTAATATATGCCGTAGAAACACGTGCCGAAACCAAAAAGACAAAACACAAAATGAAGACAGTCAAAAACTCTACGCTCGATTCAAGGACTGACCTTACATGACCGGAAAACGAACTTTATATAAGAAATGAGTGCAAAATACAAGACGTCGTCAAATGGTCCAAAGAACGAAAAAAGAGATGGAACGAACATATCAATACAATGTCAGACGAGAGATTGGTTAAAATAAACACAGACCAAAAACCCCCAAAGGAAGACGGCCAGTGGGTAGACCCCCAAAAAGATAGAGTTGGGTATCGTCGTCCGTAGAATAAATAGGAGAAATCCTAAACTACTTAGAAGAAAAAGAATAGATTTAAGATCTAAAAAATTGAAAAGCACAAAAACAAACTGCTGAGTACCTACTTACATATCAATTAAATAAAAATTTTGAGTTTTTATCCCATTTTCCTTAACTTTCAAACGAACGCGATTTTAATCAGTTAATGAAATAACAGTACAGTTATAAATTTTCGGCCTCGGCTGGAAGAAACTTTCCTTGCTTATGAGGAAAAACGTAGGGTAACGTAACGTATATATCAATTTATTTTTGGATTTACATACTAACATATAGAGACCTAGGGTATCCCTGTTCCTGATTTGCACTCATTTTTCATAACAGCATGAATGTTAAGAAAGGCGTGTTCTCTATGGATCCTCAATTCATTGGCCGAAGAGCAAATGGGTCCCCTTGTTGTTTGTTATTGAGAAATACTGAAGAAGATTGAAAATTAAACTAGTCTTAATATCAATAGTATCGTGACAGATAATAAAACGTAGCATTGCTGTTCCAGTTGTAATCAGAAGATCAAGGCCAATAAAACAGTAGTTGATTGCAGTAGTCGTCACATCTAAAAAAAAAATTGGAGCCTCCGTCCACATGCATGCACCAACACATGGTTTTTGAACAACGAAAACGCCCAGCACTTTAGGATAAAGCGGGTGCCGTCTCTTCGGCAACGACCAGGTTGAATGTTCTTGTAGACCCTCACTATAGCCAATATTATGCATCCCTGTGATTTCGCTTTTTTCTCGCATGTGACCAACCTGATGAGGATCTAACGAAGGTGCGTTAAAGAAGGTGGCCAACTCCCACTGAAAACGTGGATGAGTTGGTTTGATGATTCGTTTCTGAAAATGCAAAGGTGTATTAAATTTCAAGGAAAATATTTTGAAAGATCATACGTAAATAAAGTAGTTTTGCAAAACCCTTATTTTCTTTTGTATTATGGCTATGTAATGGAACCCTAAAACAACTTAGGAAGAAAAAGGAATATAATATGATGAACATAAAGGGAAAAGACGGAAACATAATTACAGAAGAAGAAGAAATAATGGAAAGATGGAGACAGCATTTCGAAGAACTAACAAAAGCAGAAGACTACACAACGGAGGAACAAGAAAGGTTAAACGAAAGTGAAGGAACTGATGAAATCAAAGAGAAAGAAGTTAGGGAGGCCATACAGAAGATAAAACTAGGAAAAGCAGCAGGAAGGGACAAAATAACACCGGAGATGATAAAGTATATGGGAAACGAAGGAATAACCAAATTTACAGAGCTGCTAAACGAAATAACGAAGACCACGGTAATACCAAGAGAATGGAATGTAGGAATCATACTCCCCATACATAAAAAAGGAGATAAGAGAATATGTGACAACTACAGAGGGATAACGTTAATGAGCGTCCCAGCGAAAGTATTCGCCAGAATAATCGAGGAAAGAATAAGGAATAGAATAGAAAATACAATAGAAGATACCCAATGCGGTTTTAGGAAGGGGAGAAGCACCCAGGACTTGATATTTACCATAAGACAAGTCAGCGAAAAATTGATAAATAAAGGAAGGGAAATACACATGTGCTTTATAGATCTCGAAAAAGCCTTTGACAGGATACATAGAGAACAAATATGGAAAGCACTAAGAAAAAGAAAGATAGATAAAAGAACGATAGAAATACTAAAATCAATGTACAGAAATAACACAAACATAGTAAGGACGAACAATGAAGAGTCAAGAGAGTTTGTAACAGAGATAGGAGTAAAGCAGGGATGTGTGTTGAGTCCCCTTCTGTTTGCAATAGTGCTAGATGAAGCAATTAAAAATGCCAAGAAAAAGATGAAGACGCTAAAATTGGGATACTGGCAGATGGAACAAACAGAAGTAAATGAACTCATGTTTGCAGATGACATGGCCATAATGAGCGACTCTGAAAATAATTTACAACATAACCTGGAGGTGCTAGAAAAAGAATTACAGAAAATAAACATGAAAATAAACATTGAGAAAACAAAAAGTATGGTAGTGGCGAGAGAGAATAAAACGCACAGCATAAAACTACAAGGGAAACAAATCGAGCAAGTAGAAAGTTTCAAATATCTAGGATCAATAATACAGAACAATGGTAAAATAGACAAAGAAATCAACGACAGGATGGGAAAAACAGGAAGAATATACAATATGATGAAAACGACCTTCTTGGGGAAGAAAGAAGTGCCTAGGAAAATAAAAACAGAAGTAGTTAAAAAAGTAGTAAGACCGACAATAATGTATAGCAGCGAAACATGGACTTTAACAGAAAAGCATAAAACACGACTAAATGCAATGGAGATGCGGTTTCTAAGACGGATAGAAAATAAAACAAAAAAAGATAGGATTCGAAATGATACATACAGGAAAAGCCTACAGATGGAGCCCGTAACGGAGAAAATAACGGAAGGTCAATTAAGGTGGTTCGGACATGTGTGCCGCATGACAAGGGACAGAATAACAAAAAGAGTGTATGAAACGCGAGTGCCGGGAAAAAATAAAAGAGGAAGACCCAGGAAAACATGGGAGGAGGGAATACGTGAGGGTGCAGCGAGCAAGGGAATAAAATGGGCAGGAATAAAACAAGTGACCCAGGATAGGAAACTATGGAAAGAAAAGTGGAAAACGCCATCGACGGAGCAAAATCAACCCCACCCGCCTTACACTTAACGGTAAAAAGGCATAGGACTAAGTAAGTAAATTATGGCTATGTAGATCAGTAACAGAGTACAGGTTACAGAAAGGTAGCTCATGAAAGGCGTTGTGATCATATTTGATAAATTGGCAATATGTGGAAGGTTGTCAAACATACAAAGTTTGGTTATATTTTAAATGACAAGTAATCAGTAGCGGTGGGTAGAAGGATTTCGTTTGTACAGTGACTTACGTCATATGACAGACTCTTTGCGTTTTAAAGTGAAAATTGCTGTTGCTGTTGATTTTGCTAATTCTGTTATTTTGTTATTGCTATTGTTATTGTTGCTATTTGTGTGTGTGTGTTGTTAATTCTGCTGTGAAATGCGCCACACCGCAATGTTGAGTACGCCTCTTGATTTATTGTGTCATTTAGCTTAAATAACGTTAACAATTTAATGTCAATATGATAGATGACAAAAGTGTTACCAATACAAAACTTGGAAATTACTAGATTCTAACATTAGTTCCCATCTTCACCACGCTTCAATCTAGAATCTGTAACCTGTATAATGAAAATATTTATTGCATGTCAAAAAGTCAAACCCTGAGTCGTTAACTGCATACAGTATAGCACATTCTGATAATCTACCTAACTGCATACTACACTGATGATAGCAAGCACCATGTGCAAGTCTTTAGCATTTCATTGGCAGTCTGTTGAAGTATTTCGTACATTGCATGTAATTTTTACTAATAATATGTAGTAATCCTCATCATCTCAACATGGACAATCAAACATTTTGTGGAAGTTTTCTCACGTATCGTAATATACTAAATATACTAAATTCATTTTATAAAACTAAAAACGTATCTGTCTCACCAAAATCACTGTTTGAGAATTATGTCATTTTCATAAGGTAGATAAAGTACTCTATATTCGTGCAACATACACATTTTTCAATTTTTAATTAATAATTTGTGCAACTGTTTATATATTCATATGGTGAATGTACTAAGGTAAATGTGTAAATAGTATATTGCACAACAAGTTGCCCAAAGTCGAGGCGAATTCAATTGTCATTTACCTATAATATCAAATTTCGAAAATACATTTGATGCTAATATGATTAAATACATATTAACTTTGCATACATTCTAAAAATTATGCATTGTCAAAGGGCGTATGTATAATACTATCGAGAGATCCAAAAAAAACTGTTCCTCAGAGGGCTGTGGAAATTCAACGTATGAATAATATGTTGGTGACACTGTACGTCGATATCAAATTGGAGGTTAGCAGGTTAGGATTTGCGTCATTTTGTGTCAAAACTGACGGAAAACCTAACCTGATAATCTCGAATTTGACATTGACGTACAGTGTCACATATTATTCATACGTTGAATTTCCACAGCCCTCTGAGGAACAGTTTTTTTTTGGATCTCTCGATATAAAAGTGTTAATATATGTGTACTGAGCTGTATTAATTCATCACTTTCGAAACATTACCGTTCATTTAAAAAATCGAAATAAAGTTGTGCTTCCAAACTTCTTTAGCCGTTAATAATTCTATTTAAATTTAATGCTAAACCCGACTTAAATATATTGATATCAAGTACAATCGCATCCCTTGCTGAAACTGTGCGTTATCACTAAAGTTAGTCGAAGGTATTAAAATGTTAGTAAGGATTAGAGTTTACTACGCTTGGACGTTATTGCAAAACTTTAAATACCTGAAAACTTTTCAGTGAATTTTAACAGTGATATTAAAACTAAATTATAGATGACTACAGTGGCAAGGCTACTTTAATACAGATAAAAAGTTTGCTGCATATTGTTTGGCTAAACGAGGAAACGAAAATAAGAGGAGCAGATTATAAATACTGTACTAATTCATCTCGAGATCTACCGGATTAGAGACAATCCTTTGGAAAATTATGGCCGTTAGCGAGCTTTGTTAAAACCCTGGTCGAACCCAGACTCACATCAAAGGGAGCCGCCCAACGACCTCCTATTGTCCGAAAAATAAATACGTAACCCTCCCTAAAACAAAGTTATTAAAGCCATCAACGGCATCTTCAGAATTGAATATAGCACTTAAATGAGCGTTCTTAGAAGATAAAGCAATCACGTGTTGTGTCAACAACATAATTAATTATTAGATTTCCTCTTCTCTCTCATTTATAAGAGAACACGTTTGTACTTAATTGGGTTTGTATCTGTCTTCTGAATAATTCTAAGTAGACAGTCAATCATATACGTATTTTTCCGATTTCTTGTTGTGCTAAAGTGAAATAAACCATAATAAGCGTGCAGTATGTTTATACAGTGTCACACTAATAAGTGTCCAGTCGAAACAACTAATATTATTATAAAATTTTCAAGGTACATCGTTCCATCATTATCAATATTCTGCCGTAAATAAATATTTCGGACCTAAAATAAACCTGTAAGTTAAAGAGCTAAAACTAGAAAGACGCAAGATTTGAGTTATAAATCAACCGCTCATTTAAAATAATTCCTCGTAATACCCCAGCATTTCCGGGAATTAAATTTTTTGTAGGGAATAAGGCCTTTAATACTGTAACTTGATGCTAAATACACATTTTTCTCTGAACAATTGTCCATGCTTTATAATTCAAAGTAACTCGCGTTGCATTAGCTGATTAAATTTCCCTACATTAGTTGATTATACTTTTGTCTAGAAAAATCATCGTAAAATTAGTTTTCTGTATTTCGTCCTAAATGTCAACCTTCTGAACAAATTGTAATTACATTGGTTTGGTCATTCATTAAAATCGTGGAATGTTATATATGTTTGCTACCAAATACTGTTATTTACTTGAAATTTAAGACAAATGTAATATCAACTTTGTGTTTATTCAGTTTGAAACGATTGCTGTTGTTTAAAATTTTGGTGATTGGTTGGATGTATTAATCCTTAGCAACTATTTGTATATGTTACAGAGAATTTGTATAATGTTATATAACGACTAGGAATTATACAAAATGCATTAGGTATCACCGAAGACAGGTTAACTCATGTAAGGGTGCATTTAACACACACAAAAGCTGCAACTAACCTAAACAAGTTATAAGGACACACGGCCTAGAAAGGAGAATTAGCGATGCCGGTTTATTTAACATAACCTCCAATTATATATATGATCTGCAACCGGGCAGTCATTATATATAGTGACTAGGCATTTTATATAATGCCTAGAGATAATATATACGAGTATTTACTGAGCTATATAAATTGCCTGTAACATATATTGCAAAGGCTCCCTTGATTGTTATTTTGGATGGGACAGTATAAATAACTATAAATTCACCTTTGCCCCGACGTTGGGCGACATAAATATGCAAAGGCAACTCTCTAAGCTCTACCTTTCGGATGCCAATAAATGTTAATATTTTTATGCTGTTTTTATCTGTGAGAAAATTTAGGCTGGTTAAAATTGAAATGCAACACTCAATTACTCAAATAAATGGTTGCATGCCCCTCTTTCTATTTTATTCAATTGCAATTATTTATTACGCTTGCTCAATGGGAAAACATAAGCTCTTTCTCAGGTTAGGTTCTGAAGTTGACTATATTTTTGATCTAAATTTTACTATAGCCAGCAATTCTAAACCAGTAGTTTAAATACTCGCCGTTAGTTCAAATATTCACAATCTGCCGAACCACAAAATGTTCGCCCAGTGCAACAGCTATTCTTTGAACATTTAAACTTGTGAAAATATGAGAAAACATCAGGTAAATATTAAAATTTTCGCGCTTGGCAATAATTAACACTGTTTTGTTTTAGTAATGACGTAGGACAGACGCCGTCTCCTCCGTTGTTCTGGTCCCTTGGGATTCTCGTTAAATTTGCAAAATTTGATGACGCCTTGCTTATTACGCAAATTACGGCGTAGCTGGAGCTTTGGAAACGAGCCAATCTTCTTTGACAAGGTTTGATCTCGTATTTTGCTGCTTTTCCCCAAATTTTAACACTTAAATCGCATGCTTAACCCTACCTCGTTTGCTGGCTTTGGAGCTGCTTGCGGCAATGCTGCTTGGATTTCCTGCTAGAGATGCTCGTCTGGTTGCAGGTGTCGACGGTGGCACTCTTTCAAACTCGTACTATGCCCTGGGCTGCTGTCCTCTGGTTTCCGATGACTTATTCGCTGGTAGATGGGCCTCAAAATTTTGAACTGCTCGCTCCCGATGTCCTCGTAGATAGGATCGGAAAATTTTTAATTTTTGTGTCGCGAAACCTTACTCCAACGCTGGTACATACACTTGGGCACTTTGGTAAGAAAATTCAACACTTTTTATATCGTAAAATTCTTGTTTATTACTATAAAAGTGTATTTCAAAGTGGAGCACAAAACAGACAAACATGTAATAATTTTAATTAATTTGTTCTCCCCTGTTTTAAACAATATAGCATCTTGTTGCTAAGATATGGTGTTATGCTTATGTTAATGGAAATCCAGTTTGATAATTAATGGACATAAAAGGAAATAAATCTGAGTACGTAAATTAGAATTAACATTTTTCTTAAAATCTAGATTATTGTCTTTTTCTTATAACTAAAATTGTTCTATTGGGTCGCACACATAAACGTTTTTTTATTATTTGGTCACTGCACTGATTTGCATTATTTTTATTAATTATTAACGCACTGGCATATTAGAGTTCCACCATTTACCTTCGTTTGTTTTCTTTCCTGTTGCCTGCTTCTCGAATTGCTCTTTGCAATGTTCTGTTATCCTTCATCTTGCTTAAATCGTCTTTCAGATTCCCCACAATTTCACTATGCTTGGCTTTATTGAAAACTACGCTCCTTTTAAAATGCGCATAACAAACCTTTTGTTAAAAGTTTCCAACCTCATACATTATTGACCGATGAGGCTTGTTTCACAAGAGATGGTATCACTATCTAGTATTATTTTTATAAACGGGCCACACAAGATCCTCATTTAAGAAGACGCTGGTTTTTAAACACATGTTTAGTGTTTTTGTTAATATAGTAGCTGACATTCTTAATGATTGTCTGGATGGACCATTTGAACTGCCACAACGTTTTAATGATGCAAATTACGAAGATTTTCTAGAAAACATTACCAGTGTTACTGGAATATGAAACAAAATATTAAACGTGTAATGTGGTATCAACATAAAGGGATACCAGCACATCAATGTCTTTGGGTAAGAGAAACCAGTTGCGCATTATCCGGAATATGGATTGAAGTAGAGTGTACCGCCCTTAAACGAGGGGTGAGTACAACCCTAGCTAGCTCTAAATTTCGTTAGAGAATTGCGTGAATAAGGCAACGGTTGTTAAAGTTAAAAAAAATATGATAAATTAAAATGAAATGGGCGCCAGTCGTTATACACAACCGAAAACACAAATTTAGCTACCATCAAATCACCACCTACCCCGTATGCCTCTTACTTTAATCTAAATCTTAAAAGAACACGAGCAGGTTCATGAAGGGTCGTAGTATAAATATACCTGGAAAATATAAACCACTAACTGCCAACAGAAATTTAATATCACCAAAGGTGTAACAGGTAGTCATCGTAACTATACAAGAAGTATTAAAAACACAACACAAATAGAACCTGACGCTGTACTGCGATAAAAAACAATAATTGATTGAGTCTGGAGTCACCCAAATCAAAATGACACAAACAAATGAATTAATAAAATTCAAACACATTGAATAAAACAACAAATTAAAAAGGGCTCCCCGAAAATACTATGGCAAAATTAATCTCTGAATGCGATGCAAACATCCAGCTAAAGGAATAAAATGGAACGAATTTCGAACGGCACAGGTAAAATTGAAATTAGAATAGGCCGGACGCTCAAGGCTACACTGCGCAAGGGTAGGTATAAGCTACATACATGGTTTCAGCTAATCCTTAAGTGAAAACGCACTAGCGTGTGATAAAACTTTGAATTACGTTAACACATGCTATTTTATATTCAAAGGTCTTTGTTTCAAAAACACGTAATTCGTATCAGGCAAATTGCCCTTATTGACACAATCAAAACGCGGAGAAGCAAATTACATGTACTTACTGCGGTACAAGATGTTTTTTCAAATCCCTCGGAAGTAGTCACCAGGTGTGAAGAATTTATCTTGCAAGACTTTAGCCTAAAACTCATGATGATCGGCGTGCAGAGAGAACTTTAACGGAACTGTAGCCAGGAAATTACGCCGGATGTTAAAGGCCTAATTACCACTTAATTAGTAGCGAAACAAAGAAAAAAACAAGGAAATATATCACCCAAAGGTGTAGTTCGGTCCTTATGCAATTGCCAAAGTACGTCGCTTGAAGCGTTCGCCACAAATGTTGACAAGATGCAATGTACTGCTAAGAAGAATAGCCTACTTGGATCAGGCATTCAAATACCTCAGGAGGCTTGAATTTGAGGCATTTACAGCCGTTTTTGATAAGCTCTAGAAATCGAACAAAGCAACTCAAAAAGTTTCAGACCTTTTTCGAAGGTGAGCGTTTTTGGGAAAGATTCGATATTCCCACGCTCGCTTCGCCGGAAAGAGGTGCGCGCATAATATTTATATTAAAGATACTAGACACATCGAGGAGCGGATCGTAAGGAACGTACAAATTAAATGGGGCGTTACAAGGGGGCCTGGTAGTATGCCATCGCGTTAGCCAAACCTGGCTGCACTCGATTTTTATCTTTAGGGTCGCATGAAACATGTTTATGCAAGTGAAGTGCCAATGGTCGAAGAATGGCGCCAAGTAATACAGCAGGGCGCCGATATTATTAGGAATACTACAGCAACCGTATTAAGGACGCAACAATCTCCCCTGCTTTACTATGTACGGATTTGTGTATGGAAGCCAATAAACATCATTTTGAACATTTATCGTAAATAAAATAATGAAAATGTATTTCAAACGCTATTTATTTAATAATTTTTTTTGAAATAAAATACTGGCAACCTAAATTGCGAAATAAACAATAACTCGGTGACAGTTACGTTTAGGGTATATGCACATTATTCATAATTTCCACATACTGCTTTCATACTTTACCAAACTACGTATTTCTAATATAATTTCTTCTACATAAATATAATATATTTTTAAGAAGTAACAGCTTAAAGTAATAAAAGTAACGTATTTGCTAAAACCACTTCATATTGCTAAACATAGTGCTTTTATTGATGTCACTCGTTCTCTTTATGTCTTCTACACCTGTTCTTGATCTGACCCATGCGTTGGTTTTTCGGTGTCTCGGAGATGTGTAGCATTTGACTTTCCATTGCTGGCTGCGTTTTCGCCACCCTGTCCACATTCTTCTTGGTAAGGGTCCAGGTTTGGGCGCCATAGGTAAGCACTGGTAGAATACATATTTTGGTTCCTACATATTGATGAATGTTTTTGTTTTTTAGCACATAGCTCAATTTGCCGAATGCGACCCATCCTAACTTCAGCCTTCTGACAATCTCTGTCGTTTTTTTTTTATTTGGCTTTATGAGTTGTCCTAGGTAAATAGACTCTGATACTTCTTCCAGTGTTGTGTTGTCCATTTTGATCTGTAGGTTATCTTTTGTGTTGGTCATCACTTAGGTTTTTTCTTTGTTTATTTGTAGTCCTACGTCTGTTGATTTTACGTTGAGTTCTTATACCATTTTCTGAAGATCTTCTTCGTTTTCGGCTATTACTAGTATGCGTACCTTATGTGATTTAGACGGGTTCCGTTGATGTTGATACCCTTGTGTTCCCACTTTAGTTTTTTAAATACATCTTCGAGAGCTGTAATGAATGGTCTAGGAGACATTGGAATCTCGTTGGTTTCTTCAGGCACGTGTATTTTTATTGTTGTGTTCTTGTTTGCGTTGTTTATTAACCCAGAGTATCGGTGGTTTACTCTGCTATTCCATAAGGCTTGGTCTACTGCCCATATCTCTAATGAGTTGAACGCCTTTTTGTAGTCTACTAATCCCATGTAAAGAGGTTAGTGATATTCGGTGGCTTTCTCAAGTAAGATTTTAAGGGTTAATAGATGATGATTAGTGCTGAATCTTTTTCGGAATCCTTCCTGTTGGATTATTTCTTTTGAGATTTCGTAAGCTCTTCTTTTTCGGCAACTCTTATGTCCGAGATATCTTCTGAGTTCAGATACGCTACTTTTATTTTGAGGTTGTTACGGGTTTGATCTGGCATGTTTAGTTCTTCTTCATACAACCTTTCAACTTCTTTCTTGATATCTTCTCTATTTCACAGTTCTTCATCGTCTTTGGCATATATGGGCAGTATTTAGGATCTGTTATGTGTCAGCGTAGAATCTTCATGTTTTTGTTCTTTTCGTTACATCTTGAATTCGTTTTTCTTTTCTTTCTCTTGTGTCTTCTTTTATAGTTCTTCGTATTAATTTTTTTAATTCGACATATTCAGTCGTAGGTACTTCTTTTGCCATTGCTTAATAGTTTTCTCCGTTGTTTGACCATTCTTCCAGCTTCTTCCGAAATTTTACCCTCTTTTTTACAGCGAGGTTAGATGTTCTGAACTACTTTTTGCATTGTTTCTGTGATTACTTGCATTAATTTGTTCCATGTTCACTTCTGGATAGTTTTTGATTGTAGCCTTTTCTTTATTTCTTTTTGGTACACTTCTCTTTTTTCGATTAGTGTTTCGTTATCGATTTGTGTTCTATGTTTCCTTACTTTTTTGTTGTGCTGTTTTTTCTTCTTCTTCTTCTTAAGGTGCCGTTTCCCCTAGCAGGTTGGCTATCATTATGGCTCTTCAGGCGTTTGATACTGCAGCTTTGAATAATTGCAGAGACGTACATCCGAACCATTCTCTCTTGTTTTTCCTGATATTTCTAATTTAGCCCTTACTATTCTGTGATCGCTTCCTAGGTCGATTTTGTTGATGACTGTTACATCTGTTATTGCCTGTATATTGCACAAAAAATTATTGAATTGACATCTACATCTCCTGCTCCTTGTTGTCAAATATACCGCGAAGTATAATATTTTATCGTAGAACATAATTCATCATTTCCAAATCCACCCTAATTTTTAGAGATTTCAGTGTAAAGCCAGTGTATTTATCTAACTTGTTACTTTTCACTGCACGTTTCCGTGTTCGGATTGTGACAACATAATATGTAGAACAGCAAAGCTCGAGAAATTCTAGAGGAATGGCCTTTGAAGAAAGTGGAAATACCGGTCGATAAAGTTCGTTTGCCGTTTTCATCACTAGTTTGCATTCCGCACGTGAAGTCCCTAACCAAATTATCTGGAACTTCTACATGAAACATAAACCACAAAATAAAGTAATTTTAAACATTTCGTTCTCCACGAATTTTTTACTAATAATATCAATTTTATACTGTAAATTACTGGAAATGTTGTTCAAGTAGAATACAAAGTGCACTAAAAAATTAGAACCTAGCTAAAGTTAGACATTGTCATTTGAATATGCAACAAATTTATATTAGATAAAATTGAGGCTGACAATGTAAACGAACGAAAGAAGTTTAGTAGCGATTTTTGCTCTTTCCTGTCCGGATGTATTCCAGACAAAACAATTTCTCTACTGTGAAATTCTGAGTCCCGAATTGTTTCGATAACCCCAACTTCATAAATACTGTTCCCGAACTGCCAACTGCCATCGCCAGTAACAGATTTTCATAATTTTGTTGAGCTTCACAAATACGAACGATATAAATGATAAAAACCGTAAAAATTTACTGTTCTTGTTTTTTTCTTTTATGTGTCATTTTGTTATTGTTGAGTTACAGCAACGGCTGTTTGAGTTCTGCAACCAATTTAGCTATAATCTTATACATTACGAAGTTTCGACCTTTACAAAGAACCTGCTTGTTAGCCACTCCAGGGTACATATTAAATTTGTGGGCACATACAACAATGCACTAGTCATCTATTAATCCTGGGGTTCCTCCCTTATTAGATGGACAATAAAGACACGTCAAAACAAACATGAAATTTAATACATTTTATGCGAACGATGTGTTTTATATAAGCAATAGACCTAAGCCAATGTTATTTTAAAGAGTTTAGTAGAAAAATTGTTATGATGCTACAAATAGGAATTTTATAATAAGCTAATAAGGGAATTTTTAATTTTCGTTACTTAAAGCAAACTGTATTTTCTTAATATACAGGGTGTTTCGGAATTTCACGGCACTATTTTAGAGATGTTTTCTCCAGCACGCAATAAACGAAAAAAATTCATACAAACACTTTTTTTTAAAAAATCTGGAAAACGTCTATGTGTTTTCTAATGAAACTTGGTGTAGGTTAGTATTTCATAAAGTGGCATTGTTTGGTTAAAATAAATTTAATTTAATTTAACTGAGGTCGCCCCGCTGCACGCCACTGGTGGAAATAAATTAAATTAATTTTGACCGAACAATGCTACTTTACGAAATACTAACCTACACCAAGAATACATCTAGCCGTTTTCCAAATTTTTGAAAAAAAATTTTTTTGTTTAAACTTCCTGTATCACGAAAACGAAGCCGTTTAGGTTCCATGTTTGTATGAACTTTTTTGTTCATTTCGAGCTGGAGAACACATCCCTAAAATAGTGCCGTACAGTTCCGAAACACCCTGTATAAACTAAGGCAACTCTTACTTTGTTAATAGAAAGAAATGTGGAAAATTGTTTTATTTCAAACGTTTTATTCGTTTAAGTTTAAAAACTTTAAAATTAAATCATAATGTTTGTAGATGGCCGATGCGTGTATTAATAGTTTTAAATGCTCAAAAAAAGAAGAAACTGTCAAATAGCGCCACCAATATTACTGTGAATATCTGCACCTAAAAATTAAATGAAAAATTAGTGATAGATTACTATTTTTTCACGTAACCGGAAAATTTTTTATTTACAATAGTTATTAACGTCACTAGGCCGATATATAGCAAATAACGGACGCGGTTGAAGTTTGTAAATCGAGGCATGTCTGTGAAGTTGGCCAAACCCAGACAAAAATTTAGTAATACGTCAAAGGGAATCGTTTGTTTATCTTTTGTTTACGTTTGTTTAGCTATTTTTAGCGTTTGTTTACATCTCTGTATACTACAACCAGCACCCCTATTTGGGTCGGGCCAACTTCACGGCAGCCAAACCCAAAATGATAAATTGACAATTTCTTGGTGGGAATCGTTTGTTTATCGTTTGTTTACGTTTGTTTAGCTATTTTCAGCGTTTGTTTACACCTCTGTATACTATAACCAGCACCCCTATTTGGATCGGACCAACTTCACGGCAGCCAAACCCAAAATGATAAATTGACAATTTCTTGGTGGGAATCGTTTGTTTATCGTTTGTTTACGTTTGTTTAGCTATTTTCAGCGTTTGTTTACACCTCTGTATACTATAACCAGCACCCCTATTTGGGTCGGGCCAACTTCACAGCAGCCAAACCCAAAATAATAAATTGACAATTTCTTAGTGGGAATCGTTTGTTTATCTTTTGTTTACGTTTGTTTATCTATTTTCACCGTTTGTTTACACCTCTGTATACGATAACCAGCACCCCTATTTGGGTCGGGCCAACTTCACGGCAGCCAAACCCAAAATGATAAATTGACAATTTCTTGGTGGGAATCGTTTGTTTATCGTTTGTTTACGTTTGTTTAGCTATTTTCAGCGTTGGTTTACATTTATGTATACTATAACCTGCACCCCTATTTGGGTCGGGCTAAACCCAAAATTATAATTTGATCATATCTTAGTGGGAATCGTTTTTTAGCGTTTGCTTATATTTTTTTAGTTATTTTCAGCATTGGTTTACACATCTCTATATTATAGGTAATACCCCTGTTTGGAACGGGCCAACTTCACAACAGCCAAACCCAAAATGATAAATTTTAATACGAAAATTTTCATTATGTGATTAACATCTTGAACAATGAAATTCTATTATTACACGCAATAATAACACAGATTGGTTTACTTTACAATGACGATACTGACAGAAAGGACGTATTGTTTTATTTCTGGTGCAATTAGTTGAGATTCCATGAAAGACGCTTTTTTACATGATTATGAAATTGTTTGGTTATAGTATTTAACATTACAAGCCAGGTAGAACACGTTTTACTGGCGATAGGATTGGGATGACTGGCGAGCCGTTAGGCGAGCCTGTCATATCCTTGAGCCAGTAAAAATGGTTACCTGGCGTGTATTGTTGAATGTTTTATTTGTTCCTCACTTGTAAATACCTAGAAATTCACCATTTATTCAAAATGTCAAACTGACAAGCAACTAAATTAATCAATATGACACATACTAAGGAAGACAACTCTGGCTTTGCACGCTATCATTTATCCATGAGCACGCTTGTAAAATATAAGTGGCTAGCCAGTAAAAAATGTACTGGCTAGCCAGTTAAGAAACATTTTCAAGGTGAATACAGTGACTTGATAAATTGATGTTTACAAAGAGGAACGAATAAAATAGTTTCCTAGAAAACTTTAAATTGAGAATTGAGAACAGTTTTTAATACTAAAGCTGCTTTTAATGTTAGATCTTTAGTTTAACCCAATCAGAAGATCGAGTTTTCGCATATGCTGGATTTAACATGAGATTCCCTATACACCATAGACAACTCGACATCTGGTGTATACATGTATATATACAGTGTGTCTGCTTAAGTTAGCACCATATAGAAAACTTTTTATCATTAATTTTACGAAAAAAAGTTATTCTTTATAAAAAGTTCTGCATAGTCCAGAACTTAAAATTCAATCATCAGATATCAATTTTTTAAGCCGTATACGAGGAATGTCAAAAGATATGAATTCTCCTCAAGAGTCAAGTACTTTTATTTGTGACAATATCGAAAATTATTATTAAGAAAAGTTTTCATATGGAAAACTTTATTTTTGACAATATCGGAAACTTTTTTCAGTTATCTGTTTATTCGTTGAAACTTTGATAACCTTTACGTCTCGTAACCTCTATGTTGCATTATTTTGATGATTTTCCATATGAAACAATTTAAAAAAAATGTGAAAAATAACAAAACCTGATTTTCATCGTAGATAGGTGTAATTGGATATTTGAACGTAGTTTGCGATTCTAATCAACTTTTCTTAATAACAATTTTCGATATTGTTACAAAAAAAGGTACTCTACTCTTGAGCAGAATTCATATTTTTTGACATTCCTCGTATACGGCTTAAAAAAATTGATATCTGATGATTGAATTTTAAGTTTTGGACCATGCAGAACTTTTTATAAAGAATAACTTTTTTTCGTAAAATTAATAATAAAAAGTTTTCCATATGGTGCGAACTTAAGCAAACACACTGTATACAGTGTATCGCAGGATTGATGTTACAAGAGGTGAGATGGACTGAACATTTTCGGCCTTGACAGTGAAGCGAAAACTATTTTCTTTTCAGGTAAACTACCCTTTCTGTTTATCATACGACAAAATGTTACCAAGAAAAGTTGTTCAGAATAATAAATTATGACCCTATACAACATTTCAGGAAGTTCTACCTACTTAGATTAAACCGTTTTAATAAATACAATTGTAACGGTTTAATTTAAATCATATCTCTTTCTGAAATTTTGTATCTGAATTGATGAATTTTATGCGTACATTGCATTTACAAGCTTATTTTTGAATATTTCTCAATGCTCTCTCAAAGCTTATCTTTTTGGATTCAGGTGTCAAATTAATCACGAAATTATTTTTAACAAATGCTACAGAAATTGTTTAACCCTTGTGTCTATGCGAAATTTTCTATACGCTATGATATGGTTTTCGGACTTTTTCCACTGTCTAGGGTGTAAATCACACAACGTTTCGGGAGTTTTGATCTACTCCCGTCTTCAGGTGTTTTTGGTTAGTCTATATAGCCGCCCTGGTGGCCTAGTGGTTAGAGTGGCAGACTAGCGATCAGCGGTCCCGGGTTCAAACCCCGAGGGTGGCACAAATTTACGTAGAAAAACGTATAATATCAGTCCTACTCAGGACTAACCACGAACACCTGAAGACGGGAGTAGATCAAAATTCCCGAAACGTTGTGTGATTTACACCCTAGACAGTGGAAAAAGTCCGAAAAACATATCATAATAACCCACTGCCAAAAAAAGACATTCAGAGAACAACTTCTATACGCTACCTACGGCCATTTTAGATGAATGCTCTGTATTTATAATGTTTATAAACGTTTTTCTACTAAATTAGCTATTGAATGTATGATCGGCAAGCAATTGCTAACTACTGCGACAGCTACTAATTCAGGATGATCAAATCGAAATCCCACTGGACGTCTAAAAGTGGTTGGAAATTGCTATCTATGTCTATCTATGGAGAACAAAAGGCGCCTCAAAAAACAAAATTTATGTGACACTTGTGAGCGCCCCTCATTAAATGAACAAGCAATAGTTATAAATAAATGTCAACAATGTAATTCAACTTATTATATGTGTGTTTCTAATATATTTGGGTATTCATTTTGGTAGTTTTATTATATGGTTACCCAGGTACCACGGGTATAGCTTAAAGGTGTTTTAACTTTGCACTAAAATTTTAAATAACGTAATTGATATTTTTGAAAGATAATAGTGCAAATCGAATGCACTTGAACTATTTGAGGATAAACTAAACGATAGCTGCAAACTTTAATGAGAAATGTAAAATTAATTACAATTACATGAAGATGTGGACACACTGGACAAAACAGTTAATTGGTGAATAGTTTGTAATTGGTACATATATTAGTGAAGAAATATATATTCTGATACATTTAAAAATTGTGTAGTTGTATTCTCTGACCCCAAATATGTATATTTAGATACCAAGTTTGTGATCCTAAGTGATTTAGAAGTCGAGATAGTGATAATATACTTATATTTCAAAATGGCAGTTATAAAATCCAAGATGGCCGACGGAGGAGTGGTTCCTATCAAAAATTGAAAGCTAAGTACCAAAGTAAAGGGTGTTTTTTTTTAGAGTGGGAGAACTTTAAATTGAAATAAAACACAGAAGAATGTTTTTAATATCCATGAAATTGGCTTTATTTGAAAGATAATTTTATGGCATTTAGGTTTGAATATGATTTCGGGCATGTGACCGCCGCGGCTGGCGTGTACATGACGTAATCTGGAGGTCCAATTTTCACACACTCTTCGCAGTAAATCAGGCTGTATTTCGGCAATAACGCCTCGAATGTTGGCTTCCAAGTGCTCAATCGTTTCCGGTTTATCGACATAGACATGCGACTTTACATATCCTCAAAGAAAATAATCTAACGGCGTCAAATTGCACGAAAGAGGTGGCCAATTAACAGATCCACAAAATGGATCCACGAAATGGATCTGTTAGCCAATTTCATACGCGGAAGTGTGCCTTTATGTGCAATTGTTTTCAAAATACGTTGATGATGAAATTTATACCGCGCTTTCCCGGTAAGTTTTGTTTAAACAATTTCTGTAGCATTTGTTAAAAATAACTTCGTGATTAATTTGATATCATCTGAATCCAGAAATAATAAGCTTTCCCTTGGTTTAAAAATTATTGAGGAATATTCAAAAAGAAGCTAGTAAATGCAATGTACAGATAAAATTCATAAATTTTCAGTAATAAAAAATCGAAAAGTATTTTTTTGGTGTTTTGCAATTGCAAATAGAATGGGTTCCTTCACATTTATATCCACAAGGTCATTCCAAAGAGTGTATTTTTTTATCTATATCTTCGAGTGCACACCCTACGATTGAATTCCTGGTTCATTAGCAGCCTTATTTTAAATTGGCGTTTATGTGTCGACTTTTCAATAAGGTTTAATAGTGTATTACATAAAAAGCCAGTAAATACGCTTTCCTGACGTATTATGTATACTATTTTTTTTAAACCGTTTACATTAAAAAAACATCATTACTCATTAATCACAAATGATTGAAGATGTTTCAATTTGGATGGATTAATACTAATTTACCCTATATTACTATTACTGCCAAGAATAAATACTGAGCTAATTTAGTTTTGTACTTATTTATTTGAGCCGGGTAGGGTATTTTCTTGACTAGTCAGAAAATTAACTACTACCCTTCCTTAAATGAGTTAGGAAAGTAGACACTTTCATGCCGCTTTCAGAAATACCTAATTTGTTTTGATATAACTTTATGTGCTTAGAAAATTGTTGCAAAACGAGGTGGTCATGGTTTAAACAAACTCTGCAGAGCATAGCTAAACAAACATTAACAAACGATTCACAATAAGAAATAGTCAGTTTATCATTTCGGGTTTGGCTGCCGTGAATTTGGCCCGACCCAAATAGGGGTGCTGGTTATAGTATACAGAGGTGTAAACAAACGCTGAAAATAGCTAAACAAACATAAACAAACGATAAACAAACGATTCCCACCAAGAAATTGTCAATTTATCATTTTGGGTTTGGCTGCCGTGAAGTTGGCCCGACCCAAATAGGGGTGCTGGTTATAGTATACAGAAGTGTAAACAAACGCTGAAAATAGCTAAACAAACGTAAACAAACGATAAACAAACGATTCCCACCAAGAAATTGTCAATTTATCATTTTGGGTTTGGCTGCCGTGAAGTTGGCCCGACCCAAATAGGGGTGCTGGTTATAGTATACAGAAATGTAAACAAACGCTGAAAATAGCTAAACAAACGTAAACAAACTATAAACAAACGATTCCCTTTGACGTATTACTAAATCTTTGCCTGGGTTTGGCCAACTTCACAGACATAATCGAGGCGACAGCCGAGATTTGTAATCAACTACGTCCGTTATTTACATATCTGCCGTGTGGCGTTCTATACTTTTCGTGATACCTACAAAATTTGATCCCTAAAGCAAGCTTTTTCTAAATGTCAATAGCAATATAACCTAGAGTATTGCTGTCATATTATGACAAATAAGTAGCGTTATTTTTAACGGCCGTGGCTGTTATAGATGTCATAACAGTCATGGAAACAGTACTGATACAGAACAATAACATGTAGGTATCACGAAAAGAACTTTAATTATCAATAACATTATGATGAACAAGAAAAGCTCACAGCGACTCTTAAGACAAAGGGCTACTTTAAGCCATCAAAAAGTTTCCTAACTTTCCGATAATGTTCTCTCTTTGTTTTGAGTGGTCTTGCTAAGTAAAGTTATACTTAAGTAACGGAAATTAAGATAGTTTAAAAAGACATTTACAACTTATGTGCTTAATTAAAATTTCCAATAGAAATTATCAAAGAAACTAAAAGTGGCAGTAAGTGAGGTTATGTGACTCCAAATATCAAACAAACCTTGTTTATTAGTAATTTAAAAAATGTGCATAATTAGACGATGTTAGTTTTGGTTGGGTTATAGCACTATACCTAGCGTATAACGTAAAATTTTATATTAACATGCAATGCCGATCTTGAATTACTTACGATTTGAGTTTCTCAACCAAAGCACATGGGAATGGAATGCAATTTTATGTAAATGTAGTTCTCCAGTGGTACTTTATGACCCACAGCTTATCTATGGTTTTAAATGTCATTTTGTATGTCATAGTCGATTAAGCACGAAACCGCACTATCTAAAATAGCCTATTATTAAAATTCTTATTATAACTTGTTATAAGTAAGAAACAAGGTGCACAGGTAAGGAATTTCAGGCTTACATGCCGAATATTATGTTATTTTAAAGCTATAAAAGGGGCAAGGCTGTAAATTGTTAACATAACAATTGCAATCATATGTCTGGTCTAATTTAGAAAAAATCATATAAACAACATAGCTCCTAGTAAACAAAAATCGAAGAATTCTATATGAAAAAAATTTAAAAATCAATTTTTATTGGCACTTCTGCACATTATAGCAAAACATATGCTTACTTACGCTTTGTTGTCAATTATGAGGTTAGTATCTCATAATTGACAGGTACTAACCTCATAATTGACAACAAAGAACATAAACAGGTTGGGTACATCAGGTTAATGGTTAAAAACAATATTGAAAATAGTCCGATTTTATCACAACTAATTGATTCATTAAGTGCAAACCGAGAAAAACATTTAAAATTTCATGTATAAAAACTAGAATATATCACATACTGAAAACATCTGGTAGTGCTATTATTGGGTAGTAACTAGACAACTTAATAATCCCCAGACGGAGACAAGTAGAAACTTGGATAGTCAATATACAAGAGAACTTAAAAAAAAGTCCCACAACAAGTAATGTAATACACAACAAAGACGATTGTCTGTTTTTGAAAAACAAACTATCACTTGCACTAAAATGTCGTTTATACACTTAGATTACAGCTTCCATGGTTTGCTATCTAATTAAATAAATGTGCCTAATTTAGAATTTGCTCTAAAGCTACTTAATTAATTTATTACATGAAGTTTTTGTAAGGATAATGAGTAAAGACAAAATACTGAAATATACTATTGCATTCAGCTGGCATATTATAAGCGAATAATACAATTTAGCACAGAACTTTGGCGGGTTTAAAATTGTCTCCATTAATCTCTGTCAATGTGATCTACATAAATGTCAATTATTGCAGTAACGGAAATGTGAATCATCAATTCAATTACTCACAATTAGCACAACTTAACACTTTCGGAATTCCTATTGAGCTAGCTCGTGCTTATGTTTCAAGTTTACGTAAACCTTCCACTTCTAAGAGCTGAAATACTTCCGCTGTGCATGTATTTTTTACAACTACGTTTTGCATACGTGACAAGTAAACCCATTGCCCGCATTTCAACGTTCTATAAAACAGAAAATTTTCTTTTTGCATTTTTAAAAAGTTGTTGGCACTGGCCTCAAAATACTACTATGTTTAATACTTGATGTTCTATGTTTCACTTAACTGCTACGTATTTACAAACTTGTTGTCATTAATGAGGTCCTTTTGTTAAATTGGCAGAAATTTTTTAGTTTTGTTAATTAACAAATTGCTGCCATCTTGCCTACACAGAATGTCCAGTGACTGAGCCAAATTTGGATTAAAAAAATTCTAATCTATATAATGTCACGAAAAAGCATTGATCAGAAAAAGCTTTGTTTAATAAAATTTCCATTACTTTTAGGGTTATTTAAGCACCTATAGATCATGTGTTTAAATATTTTAAAGTTTCTATCAGCGTTTCCAACGTTTTTAATATTTCTTGTCAATATCACGTTTTTACTTAAAATATTTCCTCCACTTTTGAATATTACGTTTTTGAAAATTCCAGGGACGGATGCCGTTTACGATACGAAGTGCTAAAGTGAACATTACAAGATTTCATGTTAGTAAAAGTAACGGATTCAAAAAATTAATATCGCCCGAACTAAACCTTTAGCAAACCCGTAATTACAAAGACGAAACTTTTACATTTGCATATTACATAATCATAAAAAGATCGTAAATAAAGTACAACTTTAGAGAAAACAAAAACAAAAAGTCTATAATTTGACTTAGACATGCAACAATCCTCAAAAATATTAAGAAAAATTTCCATACCAACTTTTTACTGGCGATTCCAGTTTTAAGAATCAAACCAACTACTAGGGTTTAATCATAATTTGAGGAAAATGTTAAATTTTATAATAAAAGGAAGTTGAAGCAAGGTAAATTGCGAAAAACGGTTATCTCTTTGGTGTTTTATAATCAGAACACACAAATGGAGACTATTATTTTGATCTTTATTGCTACTTCTGGAACACCTTGTATAGTAATTAGCTGTAACAATGAACTAACAAAAACAATTTTCAACCGCTTCTGCAAATTGTCTGTAATAAAAGGATCAATAATAGCAAATGGAAAAAATTAGATAAGCTCGCTAATTGCTACATTATGTTTCTTAGAATAAAAATAATTTGATATATTTACGCCATGTACAATTATGAAAACAATGTAAAACTTATAGCTAATTACGATAGCATTCTTTGGTGTTTGTTAATTACTCAACACGATGGACGCGACGGAAGATAACAGTAAATGAAAACTACGACGTTCGCCCACAAGGCGAACTATGGGGAGGGTCAATTCCCTAGTGAATACATAAAGATAACTTAGGATGCAGTCCTCCTTTATACATCCAGTAATCAGAAACTTGTCTCCAGAAACTGCCGATTCCGCTTTTTGGTGCGGTTTTTCCTACATAACATCAACAGCACCCCCCAGAACCGCGTGTTTTACTTTCAGTTAGAGCTGATTGCAAGTACCCCAGTACTCGTGACCTTTGAATGCTCTTGGCAGCCAAGTCGCAAATTAGTTTGTTCTCAAACTCAGCTCATCGAGCTGCTCAAGTCGTCTCAGCGACTAAAATTCCTAATTTAATTTCCCATAATTTAGTCTTTCCATTGTCTAACAAACAGGTTTTTAATATGATATAACAAGGGCTACACGAAAATGGTTGGAAAGTTGTAATTTGATATCCGCTAATCAGTGCAAATTTACTGATATTTTCCATTCAATTAAATGAGATTAAGGAAACCCCTTGTTAAAGAAATTTGTTATTTATAAACATTGTCTCTTTTCTGAATCTCGCTTAGCTCCCTAGTTTTACACTTCGTAGTAATATAAAAGTTTCATATCCTTAATCTATAGTATATTTAAAATAGTAGACTATTTTGCAGTATTACATATGCAAATGATGTGAATATCTAATGAATTCAAGATTATAATTTTGCTTAACTATTTCACGTTTGAAAAATAATTTGAAATGTATTTCAAGTAACTGCCTAATTTGTGATCTTAATAATAAATTAGATTATCCAGGCAGATAATTTTAAAGAAAGCAAAACAATCTAAAGAAAACCCAAAACGAAATAACGTAGATTAAGGGTTCTTATGTCCTTTTTCTTCCATATTTGAATTTTATATTCATCCGAAAATACAAAATTATGGAAACGTCTAATTGAGCGCCTTAGCAGCACAGCGAGTTCTACCTTGGTCAGCTTTTTCCATCTTTAAGTTTACTGTTATATCGATTTAAGGGGCAAACAACGTTTTCTATTTCTTTTAATATTAAATCAGTTATGAAGCTTACGTTAAACATATGCTGTATGCAACTACAACTCTGATACTTTTGAATCGATAGTTTTTTTTTTCTAACTGCAAAAACTTCATGTCAATAGTCATTACTAATACAAACGCATAATTGTTATTTAAATTAATTTCATTGGATAGGATAATTTTTTGATCAAATAAAGTGCGTTAAAAAATGTTATCAACGAGCTTTGTATCGATCAGTAATTTTTGAAAATCAAGTAACTTATTTTTGGATTGCCTATACACACAACCTCACTTTTTACATATAACGCATCCAAAAGGTGTTTTATTAACCCATGCATTCAATCTGCCCTATTTGAAAGCAATGAGTATTTTATATGTTCACATTTAGATAAGTAACAGGTAAGATGCCATTTACTTCTAGTTATGTGGCATAAAAATGCCTATCTGTTAGGTATGGATTTAATATTACGTAGAGCTGGTAGGGCATGCATTTTTTTTATTTAGCATAATCCCAAATGCTACACCTTGTCAAAGACTTGGGATATGTCTAAGAATGCAACTGAGCAGTGCCTCTTCCCTTCTAAATATCTGTGTATCTGGTCTACTATTCGGTGTATCTGCTCTACCGTTACATATTGGTTGCTAAATTCAAATTGGTGATTGAAAATTAATTTTTGATCCTCTGGTATTGGCTTAATTCTTTTAAATAACAGATTTGCAAACAATTTAGATAGAATTGGTAGTGGATTAATAAGGCTTTAAGGTGATATTTTCGCGGATGGTTTTCCAAGTTTTTGTATCGTGAAATATAGCATTATAAATGTGTGGGATGGCTCGAATAGCTTTTTCAGCTAGTTGCTTGAGGATTATTCCGGTGATAGTATCGTAGCCTGGAATATTTTTGATATTAATTTCTCTTTAAATAGCTCTAGTTACTTCAATATTTGTCACTGGTTTTAAAATGTTCTAAAAGGTAAACGTTATTTGCCAGTTGAGAACTGACAACTCAAGTGACCGAGCGCGCTGAATTTTATGTAAAGAGATATAATCGCCGACATGCATTCGTAAAAGACGAAATCCAGTTCAAAGTTCTCTCGATAACGTTTTTTAATGCACTTTATAATACTAACAATTATTTTTTCGTTGATCCACCGGAAAATGTGCATTTTCTAGAGAAATTTTTCGCTAGAAAGTAACGTTTTGCCGTTCAAGATCGGAAAACGGGCATCAGGGACTGGTAACAGCTTGTGCCAGTTCCTGATGCCTTCGTTACAATGGAAACAAGTTTGTGTTATTGTTTGGATAAGTCAAATGATAGATACTAATGTCATCATTTCTTTCGAAAGTAAATTCGCAAGTTTGAAAGTACAGACTCGGATGCAGTAAAACAATATTGTACGATACATGACCGGAAAGTGTTTTGCAGGTCTCCACAAGCTTCAAGGATGCAAAACACTACATTCCGGTCTTGTAACGTAAATTACTATTACGGTCCTATGTAATTTTACTACACAAATTAAATAGCTAGGTTTTCTTTACTCCGTCTGTCAGTCTGTCTCTCTGTCTGTCTGTGTGTATGTCTGTGGGCAGTATAGCTCAAAAACGATTTGTGGGAGGAAGACGATATTTTGAATACATTGTTACGATTTGCGTTCTTTAATTTAATGAACTATGTAGGAATATACTGTACTTTAGTTAGCTGTAAGCCATCTGTATAATATTTTAAGGTAAAATTCGTAGGAAAATGTCATATTTAAATTACAACAAGCGGATGTTCAGAAACGTGCCTTTCGCTTGGGAAGCTGGAGATATTCCAATCTCACGAATAAGATTTGAGTAAGTTTATGCAGCGTTTACTTCATAAACCGAAATATTGAGTGATGTATATGACCGGTACGTGATTAGAAGAAGCAACGGTTGCAACTCGATCATAAAAACTATTTGCAGCTGGGACCAAATGCTTTTAGTAGAAATTTAAATCTTTATAGCGGTAATTTACTAAAGGTCCGAACAGGCCACATTTCACTGTGGGAAATCCTCAAGCTTGTAAAAATTCATAGAACTATTATGAACGGTCACGTCCACATGTACTGCCAAATGTCCAAAATTTAGACCAGCTCTGATAGGTTATTGGGAACTTTGTAAACGCCCACCGAGCTTTCTTGGTCAGAATGGACTTAGAATTAAGTTAGTTAATAAGAAGATGTAAATACGTAAACTTAAGGTTTCTGTAAACGGCAGAAAAATAAATGCAAGTATTTGTATCTACTTAAGTGTTCTTATTAATCTCACTAGCTTTGGTCTTCGTGTCCGAGTGTGTTTCAACTAAAAGGATTGCCAGTTACCCCGACTTTAGGCGTCTCGCAATAGTGGTGATCAAGCGGTGTAATTTATAACTTATTTAAATCGCACGACAGAAGATTTCTTTTGTTTCGAAGTCGGTCCAAGTGCAAGCGTTGAAATATACAAGGGGAAGCACGTGAACAGGACGGGAAAAAGCATCTAATAAACTGAGGCGGTACAACGGAAGCGGTCAATCCGGGAACGGCGCAAGGAATCCGTGGAGGCGGCCAGACAACAGGAGGGCAGTCATCCGAAGGGGCGGCGTAGATAAAATCCAGGAACGTCGAGGAGTGAATGCAGGAAATTCCGTGGTCCAACGGGAGCAGTCAATCCGGGAACGGCGCAAGGAATCCGTGGAGGTGGCCAGACAACAGGAGGGCAGTCATTCGAAGAGGCGGCGAGGCAGCATTCTGGGAACAACGTCAGTAAAACTGACAACGAAGAAAAACCAGTGTAGTGCAGTAAAAGCCAGTAAATGTGTCGAAGTGAGTGACGGCGGAAACTCCAGAAAAAAAGTCAGGAAAGCGGCTTCAGAACAGGGAGGCGGCGCGTCCAGATCTGTGGGAATAAGACGACAGCACAGCGGGGAAAGCAGAAAATTGCAGTTGTGGGTAAGTAATACTTGTTGTTTGTTTCGGAATTATATGGTCTTATTATGCGATTTAGTAAGGTTGTGTATATATTTTTTTGAAATAATAGGATCAGGTATTGCTCGTAGTTGTCAGTAATAGTAAATTTTCGACGGGTTGTGAACTAGTTGAGTTTTTACAGCAGCGATAGGTAATTTACGGGTTACGCAAAATTCCTGGTTTACAGAATTTAAATTTTTATCAAGTGTTTCATTTAAAAACAAACAATGGTTTCCGAATACAGTATTTTTTCGGTGAACGAATTAAAATACGTTGCTAATCTGTTGGAATTACCGGAGAAAAAGAAAAAGGCAGAGATCATAGAAGAATTGATTAAGGCTCAACATTCGGTAGAGGACATTAAAGCAGAATTAGGTGCCTGGGAGGAAAACCCTCGGAAGGACAAGTGGGAAGAATTAGCTAGCAGGGAACGAGAATTAGCTGAAAGGGAACGAAAGGAAAAATTAGAATTAGCTGAACGGGAACGAAAGGATAAATTAGAATTAGCTGAAAGGGAACGAAGAGAAAGGTTAGAATTAGCTGAAAGGGAGCGAGAAGAAAGATTGGAGGTAGCTAGATTAGATGCCCAAGTGAAAATTGCTCAGGCCCAAGCTCAAACGGCAAATGAAAATAATGTACATGATGTCAATGCAATTAGGAATATGTCCTTGAATATGACAAAACAATTGCAACCTTTCAAGGATGACGGTGACATGGGATTGTATTTAACGAATTTCGAGCGGGTTTGTGTGCAATTGAACTTCTCCAAGGAATCGTGGCCAATTCGATTGACGAGTGTGTTGTCACCAACAGCGAATGAGGTCGTGGCTCGATTAACAGAAGAGGACAGCAAAGATTACGACAAAGTCAGGGCTAGTCTGCTCAAGAAATATCAGCTAACAGCAGAAGTTTTTAGAACGAAATTTCGGTACGGGAAACGGAAAACTGACCAGAGTTATGCGGAATTTGCATACCAACTAAAAACCAATTTCCAGGAATGGATCAAGAGCGAAGAAGCGGAAGGAAACTTCGACAAGCTAACTCAACTGATGTGCTTGGAGAAATTTTATAGTTCGTTGCCAGGGGAGATGAAATTTTGGGGGGAGGACCGAAACAAGTCCAAGACGATGGAGGAAGCTGCAGAGCATGCAGACACATACGTCACCAAAAGAGGACCATGTACGGAACGGCAATATAATGGAAACTTCAAGACATCGAAAAATAAGTTCGAAACTAAGCCAACGACGTCGAACTTGAAAAATGACTTAGGGAAAAGTCAGGTGCAAACGGAAAGTGTTGTCAAGGAAAACTTGGACAAACGCAGTTTCGACAGACGAAGGCCGGGGAAGTGCTTTGGATGTGGTGCAGTAGGTCACTATAAAGGTTCACCGGAATGTCCCAAAACACAAGTCGTTTTAGCAACGATAGGCCAGAGCAAGAACGAGGAAGGTCTGCTAGAACCTTATACCATAATAGCGAAAGTAAATGAAGTGGGAGCAAAATTACTACGAGATAGCGGAGCCAGCTATGATATCGTGCACACAAATTTAATCAAAGGAGCCGATTATACAGGGAAATATGTATATGTGCAAGGACTCCTGAATGAAGAATGTGTGGCGTTACCAGTTGCGAAGGTAAAATTAAATTTGCCAGAAATTCAGGTGGAAACTGAAGCAGCTGTAGCGAATCATTTGCCTCGAGATTATACGTATCTGCTATCGAATAGAACGTGGGAGATGCTGCCGAAGGAAAAGGATGTGGTAATTCAACAAGTGCTCGCATTAACGAGAGCGCAGGCGAAGGCTATAATGGAAAAGGAAAAGGTTCACGATGAAAATAAAGAAACGAATGCCGAAGTAAAGAGTTCAGAAGACGGAAAAGATTCCGACGAACAGCGAGAAGAAGCGGAAAAGGAGATTGGGTATAAATCACCGAGCCTGGAAAAGGACGAACAATTTTCAATACCTAAATCGGATGTCGATTACTCGGACATAACACAACTAACACCGACAACCTTAAGAATGCTGCAATTAGAAGACCCAAAATTAAAGGAGTATTTTGAGATGGCTGAATCAAAGAAGGAGAACAATGGAGCAAAATTCTACATTGCTTATGGAATACTGCACAGGAGAATTACTGACAAATTGGGTCGGAGCTTTGAGCAAGTGATGGTGCCAGAAAAATTACAAAGCAAGTTGCTAGATATCGCACATGATAACATGTGGATGGGACACTTGGGTTGTAACAAAACCATTGACAGGATCAAGCAGAATTATTGGTGGAATCAGATGGGACGAGACGTGAAAAACAAGATCAAGTGCTGTGACGTTTGCATGCGCGTAGGGAAGCCCACTGATAGGAAAAAAAGCTCCAATGTGTAGAGTGCCAGTAATCACCGAACCGTATAAGCGAGTAAATGTGGATATTGTAGGACCTTTAGCGAAAACCGAGAAGGGAAACAGATATCTACTAACGCTAATTTGTAGTGCTACAAAATTTCCTGACGCGATCCCATTGAAAGTAGCAGATTCTGAATCGGTGGTAAAAGGGTTATTAAATATATTTTCACGAGTAGGATTTCCATCCGAAATCCAGATGGATTTGGGCACTGTATTTACCAGCAATCTAACGACCGAATTTCTTGACCGATGTGGTATAAAAATCATACACAGTTCAGCATATCATCCGCAATCAAATGCAGTAGAACGATTCCACGGCGTATACAAGCGAATCCTAAGAGCGTTGTGTTACGAAAACGGAAATGAGTGGGATGAATATATCGATCAAGCGCTTTTCGCTTTGAGATGTGCACCGCACGCGGCACACGGATTTAGTCCCGCAGAATTGGTTTATGGACGTCAGATTAGATCTCCATTAAACATGATCAAGGAGTTGTGGGTTGGAAAGGAAACCAACGAACCGGTAGTAGTGTACATATTAAAGTTACTCGATAGGCTAAGGCAAATGCAGGAAATCGCGAAAACGGCGACTTTGGAAGCGCAAACCAAATCAAAAGGTTATTATGATCTGAAGGCGAAGGCTTCATGTTACGAGGTTGGCGAGAAGGTTATGTTATATCAGCAAGCCAGGACCAACAAATTGCAGATGCAATGGACTGGACCCAAAGAAATTGTGGAGAAAATTTCCGATACTAATTATATAATTAAAGAAATATCGGGAAAACGTAAACAAACTCTTGTCCACGTCAATTTGTTCAAACCTTATTTTGAAAAGGCTGAAGTTATTGCGATAGTAATCAAACAACCTGGGGAAGAAGGAGCAGAACTCGATCTTCCAGAACTGGAAATAGAAGACACCGAAATCTTAAGTGCTTCGGAAGTGTTGAAACAAGCCAAAGGGGTAGGAAAACTCACGGAAATCCAAATGAAAAGCTTGGAGGAATTAATCCAAGAATTTCCAGGGTTATTTTTAAATCGACCCGGAAGAACCAACTTAGTGGAACACGATATTGCTCTCAAGGAGGAAAAAATTATCCGAACTCGAGCGTATTCACACTCACCGAGGGTACGCGAGATTATCGACAAAGAAATCGATAAAATGTTAAAATTGGGAGTAATTAGGCCCAGTAACAGCGAGTATTCATCGCCTATGATGATTGTGGAGGCTGAAGGGAAGGATCCAAGGCCTGTGATCGACTACAGAGCGTTAAATGCTATTACGGTGCCACAGCAACATCCTGTTCCTAATATAGAAGCATGTGTGGAAAAATGCAGCAAGGCCAGATACCTGAGTTTAATCGATGTAGTAAGAGCCTACTGGCAAATAGGGATGACTGAAAGAGCAAGTAAATATGCTGCTTTCATAACGCATCGTGGAGTTTTCGAACCAGTGACGTTAGCGTTCGGGCTGCAATCTGCTCCATTTTCGTTTCAGCGGCTAATGGACACCATATTGGAGGGAATGGACGATTTCGCAGAACCATTTTTGGACGATGTGGCGGTACATTCGATGACTTGGGAGGAGCATTTAGGACATCTACGTGCGGTATTCAAGGCAATGCATCAAGCAGGCCTAACGATAAAGGCTAAGAAGTGTGATTGGGGAAAAGCCGAGGTGATATATCTGGGACATAAAATAGGTCAGGGATTTAGACAACCGTCGGAGGTAAAGGTAGCGGCCATACAGGAGTTTCAACGTCCCCAAACCAAACGGGATATTCGATCATTTCTCGGGATCACTGGGTATTATAATCATTACGTCCCGAACTATGCAGACATAGCTAGTCCACTTACAGACGCATTACGGAAAAATGCGAAAACCAGAGTAGAATGGGATGATCAGAAAGAAGTTGCCTTCCAAAGATTGAAGGACGAATTAATGAGCGGTAAGGTGTTGAGAGCTCCAGATTATTCCCGTGAATTTATAGTACAAACCGATTGTTCGAAGCGAGGAATGGGGGTGACTTTATCGCAACGAGATGCTAATCAAGAAGAGCATCCGGTGCTGTATCTGAGCAAAAAACTCACGGATAGGGAGCAAGCTTATAGCGCAAGTGAACTCGAATGTGCAGCTTTAGTCTGGGCAGTCGGAAAATTAAAGCCTTATTTGTTTCTGAGCCATTTTACCGTAGAAACGGATCACTGTCCTTTGACCTGGTTACGGCAGATGAGCAATAAGAATGGCAGATTACTGCGGTGGTCATTAATTTTACAAATGTTAAATTTCACTGTTCTCTATAAACCGGGAAAGAAATGCGGAAACGTGGATTCCTTATCTAGGTATTTTGTTTAGTTAAGTCACCGAGAACCAAAGTAGTACTGACAATTACACCAGATAACTGATGTTAATTCACGTAGGTTAGTTAAATTAGGGTAAGCATAATGAGACCATATAGTTCTGAGATTTATGACTGGTATTGCTTAAGTGCGAAAGAAGAACGTCTTGTGGTGTAAAAATCGATAGATTTAAACCCCAAAGACTATCTTAATCCGGGAGCAACTGTTACGATTTGCGTTCTTTAATTTAATGAACTATGTAGGAATATACTGTACTTTAGTTAGCTGTAAGCCATCTGTATAATATTTTAAGGTAAAATTCGTAGGAAAATGTCATATTTAAATTACAACAAGCGGATGTTCAGAAACGTGCCTTTCGCTTGGGAAGCTGGAGATATTCCAATCTCACGAATAAGATTTGAGTAAGTTTATGCAGCGTTTACTTCATAAACCGAAATATTGAGTGATGTATATGACCGGTACGTGATTAGAAGCAGCAACGGTTGCAACTCGATCATAAAAACTATTTGCAGCTGGGACCAAATGCTTTTAGTAGAAATTTAAATCTTTATAGCGGTAATTTACTAAGGGTCCGAACAGGCCACATTTCACTGTGGGAAATCCTCAAGCTTGTAAAAATTCATAGAACTATTATGAACGGTCACGTCCGCATGTACTGCCAAATGTCCAAAATTTAGACCAGCTCTGATAGGTTATTGGGAACTTTGTAAACGCCCACCGAGCTTTCTTGGTCAGAATGGACTTAGAATTAAGTTAGTTAATAAGAAGATGTAAATACGTAAACTTAAGGTTTCTGTAAACGGCAGAAAAATAAATGCAAGTATTTGTATCTACTTAAGTGTTCTTATTAATCTCACTAGCTTTGGTCTTCGTGTCCGAGTGTGTTTCAACTAAAAGGATTGCCAGTTACCCCGACTTTAGGCGTCTCGCAATAACATATTATATATCTACCTCGCATGAAACCGGTACAACTTCATACAAATATATACAGGGTGAGCACCTTACAAAAATAAAATCTTGTTTATTTTTGGATTCATTTTGAAATAGAAGGAAGTAATAACTTTTAAATAGGTCGGGCATTACATTTGCCGAAAATAAGACTCAACCGATACAGGATAATGTCACAATAATGTCATTTCAACAATAACACCGTTCTGTTCAAGAGAGGCGCGCCCCTGACTTATTTGGAAGAGGCTCGGTAGCGTAGTTAGCTTTATCGGTGCAGATACGATCTTTATGTAGGGGTGCGGTTATTTGAAAATGTATTTAATTTATTACTCCTAACTTAATTTGATTTTTAAAATTATTTAGTGTCACAATGTCGACGAGGGAAGTTCTGGGTAAAGCCTTTTACAGATTTTTATATCTTATTTACGGCATATTCTGAGTAACTTTTGCTTTAACAAGCTAATATTTAAAAAATTAAATATACCTCTTGCCGTACTGCTTAGGCTCTTTTTAACTGTACAACTGGAAGATTTATTGGTTTGCAACTTTTTAGCCCTTTAATGTTCCTATTAGTTTTAGAATCTACGCGAATAGAATTTCCAAAGGAGTAGTCTCGGAAGGAGTCAATATCTCTAGTTGTCTTTTTAAAAATCGGCTGTAGATACAGAAACTATTAGTTCCATGTAATTAATAAAACAATTCGAATAGTAAAAATCTGTAAAAAGCTTTACCCAAAACTTTCCTCGTCGACATTGTGACACTAAATAATTTTAAAAATCAAATTAAGTTAGGAGTAAGAATATCTTCACGTTTCTAATAAATTAAATAAATTTTCAAATAAAAAAAGACGATACCGGTGGTCGAATTCGAACGGCAAGCAGACCCACTGTGCAGCCCCAATGGTTAGTGGGATATCGTAAGTGACTGGGCAATTTCTACCTGCGCCACGGAGGACCGACCTCTAGAATTTCTACGTCGCAGCTATATTTAGTAACACGCTAATTTGTGCCTCGTTTTTGTATTGTAAAAAATGTATTCTGTATCTTTTGGCTCCCATTTTTGGTAACACTAAAGCCTGCACTATGTACAGATTATTACTTGCATCTATTACTAAGTTGAATGAAAAATACACAAAACTTTATTTTTTTAAGGTGCTCACCTTATATATCTTTGTCTGACATTTTCCCGGTTTTATTCCAGCTATATAATATATAATGTGTATGCAAAATATCGGCTTCCTTCGACAAATATTTTTTGAGTTATACCGCCAGCAGACAGACAGACAGAATTGAGAAAACCTGTTTTTCGTCATCTAGGGACCCTGCAAAGTGAAGATCTGAAGAAATCTCGGAAGGTGATTTTTTCGTGATTATAATACTTCCTTCGTCTTTCAGACCAGGGAAGTAAAAAAGTGTTTGTCAGTCTCTGACTCACTTCGAAAAGCGTTCTCTGACTAATAAAACACGAAAACGGATATTTCAGCAAAATCCAAAGTTCAAAGATGTTCATGATTACTATGCTCTAAACCAGCTGTTTAAAGTGTGCTTCACTTGAAACGAATACACCTAAATATTTAGTATATTTATATTTTTAAGCATACTGATTTTGAGTTTGGGTGGTTTCTACAGACCCCTAATGGAATTTTAGTTATCTCTTTATATTGTTTTTACCACTGTATGCCATCCTATTGTGATAAATTAAAAATCGAAATTTACCGAAACTTACCCTATTACATAATTTAATTTCAAATTCTTTTTTGCCGTTTTTGGAAACACCCATACACGAATTTTTTTGCAAAAACAAATGAAAAAAAAATGTTTAGAAGCAGTAAATAATAAATTAAACATGATTACAACATAATATAAGATAGAACCAAAATTTGTTCACAAAAATATTATTGGTTCGTAAGTGTCCTTTAATTTAAAAAAATCACTTGACCTTTGAGCAGTTCTTTTTAATTAAAAAAAATTAAGGACGACGGAGAAAATTTTTAAATCGAATTTGCATCTCTACCTTATGAAGCAATCTTTATTCTTTACATGAACACTTAGGTGCTAGGGCTTTAATGTTTTGAACTTTTTGAAAATAAAATTAACTGAAGAAAAATCTCTTAAGAAGCCAGCAAACTATTTTAAAAATCAAAAACCTTTGTTTTTATTCTTAAAAATAATGTAACTTTGTATTTTGGCCATATTGCCCGTAAAGACATTCTTTTCTTAATTTTTCAACAAAACTTCGCATCTGGAAACTTGAGGATGAGAAAAAAGATTTTGAAATATAATCGAGACCTCCTTGTTCACTAGTATACGTTTGTTCCCTTCAAGGTCTGCACAAGCCACCTCAAATTCAAATCATTATACGTAAAAAAGAAAATAGTAGGTGTCTTCATTTCAAGTGAAGCACACTGTATACAGTGTATACGTATGTTGAGTTATTAAAAAGGAGATACGTTTAGACGTCTTTGAAGTGTTTTTACATATAAATTATGTGGTACCGTATCCTTTATTACTCTCGAAGCAGCCACAACAACCGATACTGCAAAACATTTAAAGGTAAATTTAAGGTATTAGATGTATTTCTTTTTTAATCAGTCTGTACATTACAACCTAAAAATATTTAGAAATTAGAGATTAGTCCTGAATTGTTGACGTTTCATTTGCGCCGCCTTTCAATTTCGCATTCTGTAGTATTCAGTCCGCTCTATTGAGCATCTGTTCGCACGATTGTCTGTGAGCGCGCCGTTTTATATTTCGCGCGCTTGTGCCACGCCTACTTCGGTGACCATGTAACCTTTCTTGGATTCGCGTTTTGTTTGGAGCGTCTTTTCCGCTCTCGCCCGGCAAGTCGACATCATAGCGGTTTAGCGTTTGAAGAATTTCGACTAAATTTGTGAGGCTGCTGTTGGTTTTTGAGTGTGAAATGTAAGCCCACACATTCGAGTGGTTTTGATGTCCCCGAGTTCATTACGAGGAAGATTTGATTCCTACGCCTTCGGCGGATTCTGTATGCGACCACGTGGCATCACACATTGCCTGGAATTCTTTTTAGGGTGAGTATTTTAGTTCGCTTTAATTTCTTATACTTCTTGTACGTTACCGTTGATCTCTTTTCTCCCTTTACAGCAACTAGTGCCGGTGGAGAGCCATCTGACATCGGTCCTACTTCTCCCGCGGATAACCATCAGCGTCTTGGGAGCTGCTACTATAAGTGTAGCTCATTAACAAATAGTGTGGTTACGAAGACATTCTACTTCCTTTTGTGATTCTTAATCCGGAATTTGGCAAGTCCCCATTCACAAAGTGGGTGGACACAAAGAAAAGGAAATGAAAGGACACGTACAAATCGTTGAAGTCCTCCAGATGCTTTTAAAACAGCTCCTGGCGATGGATGGAGCCCAGAAATGGCAGCAATAACTGCAGCAGACGAGAAACCCTCCGAGTTAACTGAAAACTTAGCACCTAGTGGAGGGTGGCATCAAAAAATGGCAGCCAAAAATATAGGAAGAGACAAATCCGATACCAAATACTTCACGCCTAGTGGAAGGTTGAATCAAGAGATGGCAGTTAGGAATATAGGAAAAGACAAATCCGATACCAAATACTTTTCGCCCAATAGAGGATGGAATCAAGAAAACGGCTTATCAAAGTCTGCGAGGGAATTGACCGAATACACGCAATGTGGAACACCGATGCGGCACCCTCTGAAACTGCCAGCCTCGGCAAGAATGACATCAATTGTCATATTCACCCATATAGGGCGGGAGTACGCAGCGTCAACTCAAGTGTTTGTCTCCAAAGGAAGAGGCAGCATATGGACGTTGGCGGGATATTCCAAACCAATTGGCACCAAATTCAACGACACGGTAACCCAAAACTGTTTTTACAGATATAGCAGAAGAGCCAGTGTGGCAGCAAGCGAACCACTTCTAGGATTTACAGACTTTTAGGTTGGACCTCCAACAGCATCTGAAGAAAGTAGCATGGAGAGCCATCCGACATCGCTCCTACCTCTCCAGTGGAATTATCATCAGCACCTTGAGAGCCGCTACTATAAGTGCAGTTTTCTAACAAGTAGTGTGGTTGAGAAGACATTCTCCTTTCTTTTATCATTCTTAATCTAGAGTTTGGCAATATGTTTAATCTCGAATTAAACAGACTTAAATTTTATTTTCAAATTCCATATATTGCGGAAATTAACTTCCTTGCGCGCTGATGGTTGTTATGATACTTTATAGCGACAATTTAAGAAACAGTGTAGTGTATTTATAAGTAAAGTATTTACGGAGACATTCTTCTTTCTTTCTCATTCTTAATCTGCAGTTTGGCAATATGTTTAATCTCGTATTAAACAGGTTTAAATTGCATTTCAAAATTTAAGAAACAGTGTAGTGTATTTATAAGTAGACTATTTACGGAGAGATTCTCCTTTCTTTGTCATTCTTAATCTGGAGTTTGGCAATATGTTTAATCTCGAATTAAACAGACTTAAAATTCTTTTCCAAATTTAAGAAATACAGTTTATAAGTTTAACCATGCAATTTAATTTCAAGTGCTTTCGTTCAGGAAGTTTAAATGTCACATCTGCAAGTCAGCAACCTTCCTTAATGAACGATCTAGTGATAGGAGTTTACTGTAACATAAATTCTGATATTGCGGAAATAAACTTGCTTAAGCGCTGACAGTGGTTATGATACTTTATAGCGACACAGTAAGAATAAACACTTTGACTTTGATATAATGCAATTTCAGTAGTTGCTAAGCAAATATATTTGTATATATAGAGCTATATTTTTATAATAAAAACAATTGGCATTTACTGTATGATTCATTAACATCGAAGTGCCACCCTTCCAAGCCTAAAATTTTGAAGTGTGAGGCTGCACTCCAGTTACCAAATATTATCGTCCCTCTGAGTGGGCTGACTTTATTGTCTTAAAACCCGGTTGCAGTCTCAACCGTGTGATCAGAACGCTAAAGACAGAATCAGCGCTAGTAACGGAATCCTGTACAGTTTCCAGACAATTCTGTTCAGCCGGAGTGCCGATCATGAGGCATAGTTGCAGCTGAGGGTCGCTTCCTCGGCCGATTCTTATGCGTTTCGGGCTGATAATCTTGGGCCTTCGGTCCGGAGCCGTTTGATTCCTGCCGCATATATTTGTTCCGAAAGCTCATGGAAATTGTGGCGTCGTTCCCTTCTGGGACCACGCAGTGTGTTTTCTCCGGCACCAAGCATCGTAGGAGCACCTGCTGTAATTTTGCCTGCCTGGCAATTCTTTGTAATGTGTACAATGTGTGCACTTATGTTATTGATGTTATGTGTATGAATTGGCAAATATTACACTTTTTGTCAAACGTACCTTATTTGTATATTGCTAATCGTAGTAATCTACGATTCTTATCTTGAAATGATATTGTGATTCATATTTGTACTTTGAATTTATGCTGACTGTGATATTTGCAATATGGCTTTATTTGTTACTGCGACCTGTACTTGAGTTGAGATTCTATTTCAGATTTATTGGGCTACTTGAGTTTACGTATTCTCGTTCGAATGCCTGGATACACTTGCCGTTATTTGATAAACAAATCCGTTGGCGCCCGTTTTGAGTATTTTAACGTGCTGTACACGCCGTTCTTTAAAGAACTGGATTCTTTTTGGTCCAATGGAAAATAGCGCAGACTATCATTAAACAAGGTCCGGCAGAATGAGGTCTCCATTTTCAAAGTTAATTCATTTCATAATATAATGAGATATAAATTCAAATCAAGTCGCCATGCTTTAGCGATAAATGGAAATTTAAGACAGTTGTCAAAATCTTTGCGAGAAATGTCAGTTTAGCTGTGAATATGGAGCATTGGTCAAATATTCAACGTTCTTTTGTGATTGAAGCTTATTTTAAAAATAACAATTCTGTTGTAACTACCCAGCGTTTATTTTGTCGTCACTTTCATTTAAATCCACGAGATTCAGTTCCTAGTCGAATAACAATTAAAAAGTAGGTACACTAGTTTTGCAGTACTGCCTCATATGCCAAAGAAAAATCAAAAATAAGAACTCGTTCTGTACACATACAAAACTTTCGTGATAGGCTTCAAGAGTGTCAGCGAGAAAGAGTTCACTTGACGGATGTATATTTAGAAAATAAAATTTCCGTGTTTCCTTGAGAACCTTTTGTTTGATTTTGAATAAAAATTTTGCCATTAACAAAAACCACTCAATTTAAAATGGATACTTCATTCTGTCGGACCTTGTACAAAAGCCTGGCAAATCTCCCTATGAGACAAAATCTTACAGACCAATCAGTTTACTTCCAATCATTTCCAAACTTTTCGAAAAGTTACTAAAGAAGCTCTCCCATATACTAGTTCAAGATCAGCTGATACCAGAACATCAATTCGGTTTCAGAGACCCGCATTTTACTGCAAAACAGGTGGATAAAATTGTTGACGTTATAAATAGAGCATTTTAAGAAACTACACCGCAGTCTTTCTTGACATCATCCAGGCATTTGACAAAGGCTGGCATGACGGACTACTGCTTAAACTAAAAAGAACTTTACCATGCCATTATTATATTATATTGAAGTCGTATCTAAAAAAAAGGTTCTTCCAAGTGAAGCTTGAGGATCACATCACTGTCCTACATGCTATTCTTTAATGCGTACAGCTAGGTAGCGTACTAGGTCCGATCATGTATTTAATATATACTGCGGACCTTCCATTAAATCCTAAACAACTATTGCGCCAAGATCCCATAGTAGCAGCACATACCTTTCAAGAAGACCTACAATTAGTCAAGCATGGTTTAAGAAGTGGCGTTTTAAAAATAATGACACCAAGTCCGTACATAATTATAACCTTCGCTAAACGAAGAAGGATCCCACCAAGGATATACATACATGCCAAACCACTATCCCCGGCCGACAGTGTAAAGCATCTGGGTGTGAACCTCAATAAAGGCCTTACGTGGAAAACCCACAATACGTATGAATCAAAAGAATACAGTTTGGACTCAAATTCAGAAGTAACTGCTAGCTGCCTGGACGAAACTCCAGACGCTCTTTCGCACAAACTAATTGTTTACAAGATAGCGCTGAAACCAATTTGGACCTATGAGATTCAGCTAAAGGACACTGCAGCAAACTCGAATATTAAGATCCTTGATCCACCTAAGACTCGGCATATTAACAAACGCTACATACTTTATTCCAAACAGTGAAATCCGTAGAAACTTACAAGTGCTATCCGTGAAGAAAGAAATAGTGAAGTGTAGTGCGAAATATTTACAAAAATTAGAAATGTATCAAAAATCCCTGGCATTGATACTGTTGGACAACGGTGATCAAGTTTGTAGAACTGATTAATTAATGAATATTAGTAACAATATAGCCAGTAATATAATCGTATAAATTCAGTTTGGATTGGAGACCTGCCATTGGGCGGTTAGTCCCACATGTATATTCATCATGTGAAATGAATTGCTTACTGCTAATTTTTAGCAGATTTGAAATACTCCTTATAAAAATTCGGAGGTTGAGAACATCCCTCTTATTACAATTAAGTCATGCGAGACAAGTCGAGCTATATTTCTTTGATAGCTGAGAAAAATTAAGGCCAAAGTGAGGAAGTGATTTATAGTACTATTGGCAGATAACGAATAAGTACGGTTGCATTATAAAGTGAGCAGAATTTTAAAAATGTTAATGTATTGAAATGCCCTTGTATCGTCTCTGCTCTGGCGTTACAAAGACTTTACACAACGCGGGAAATTATTCTTTATTTCCCCAGTTACATTAGGCCTCGGATAGCTATGCTTGGGCCGTGGTACTCGAAAATAAACGTCTATTAATACTCTTATATTACAAAACAAAATAACGTTCTTAATAAAGTATAACAAAATGTCAAATTATGTACGAGGGTGATTGTATTCTTCTGGGTAAACGGCTAAACGCCTAAGGCCAGCTGCAACCCATGTCGCTCGTGGAGCTCGACTGGTGGCCTAGTTTGCCTCTAGGCAGATCATTCTACTATAATTTTGTAACGGGTGATTTCGGATTTGTTTATTCCGGCGGCCGCTTCTTGAATTCGTGTCTAGAGTGAAATTGTGGATTTATACGGGGGCCTCCAGGAAGTCGGATAATTTATGTAGTGTTCAACGCCTCAGACGTGTAATTTCTCTTAAGGGTTTTGAGTTATAGTGTAAAGGGTGGTCGAAATATGCTACGACGATGATGTACACGTCACCTGGACCAGTGCCGGTGTTCAAATCGGTGAAATTAGGTAAAAACTCGTCACCTGATCAGGCGCCAAGCGTTCACCAGGTCAGGACAGACCTTGTTGCGGGGGAAAACCGAACTCGTCACAGACCTGCGCCAAGTTCCGTCAGGGTTTCGGAAACGGGTGGTTGTGCACGTCACCTGCACCTGCGCCTTGTGCACAACCCAGGTTGGTTCTTCGGGTTTAGAAGAGGTTATTGATTAGGGCAGGTGAACTCGGAGAGCTGTTCATTGTGCCTGAATCGCGTGCTTTTATACGCTTTTGGGTCTCGCGTTATCTCGAATTCAGACTGGTGGTTCAAATAGTGGCGAAAACGGCGGCGTTATAAACGAGCACCGCGTGACTCCTACCCAAAACGTGCACTAAAATACTGAGGTAAAATGTATCAAGATGGCTGCATGCAAATTTGAAATAATTAAAATTATTTGTTAGCTAACAAGACTAGACAGAATTAGCAACGAGGAAATAAGAAACAGAGCAGAAGTGGACATAGACATCATTAACACTATAGAAGAAAAAAGGCCCATGTGGTATGGACACGTGGAACGCATGGGAGAAGAAAGATGGCCCAAAAAACTATGGAAATGGATCCCTCCTCAAACAAGAAAACGTGACCGACCGAAACAAACGTGGAAAAGTGGAGTTAAATCAGCCATGGAAAAAAGAAATCTTCAAGAAAATTACTGGGAAGATAAGAAAGCGTGGAGATTGTGATGCGGAAAACGTCATTAAAGATGTAAAAAATCCGCAAATACATACATACATAAAATTATTTGTATGCAAAAATTTGCCCCTGAGCTAGCGTTACATCCTCATGTCAATTTCAATGTCAAATTTGATAAGTATGATGTGTTTCAGGAGCGCCAGTGACATAACCATAACCTCTTTTACCCTTTCTAGTATCGAGGTGAAAGTTATATTTGCATAAAAATAAACTGCAGTACCAATTCTCGCCGTGGTACCATCGCCCTCATAATAACCTAAGACAGTAAAAATATCAAGATACCCTAATTTTTGAAGTTCTTCTAATTACTCCAGTTTCTCGATATTTTTGTTAGCGAGTAAGACCGTCTTCTTGTTAACGCCAAGTCCATGCACAATGGCGTTTATTCTCACCATATCGATCAATCTCATTCGAATTTTTGCTCTTTGAGCTTCGACTAAATATGTCATCCTAAACTTGACGTTAAAAATGTCAATGCCACAGGACAGGAGTTTGTTTTAATTTGTCATATTATAGCCCAATTAAATCTGTGTTTAAAATGGCTACGGCAGTTTCTTATGAAGACAATAGTGCCTATAGGTCACGTGTGGGTTACGACCTATAGAATTCAACTGAAATCGGCATAGTTACGTATACCGTCATGGTAAGGAGGCGTTGGATAAAATATCAAACTTTTTTTTTCTATATCACTTAGTGATCAAAGTTAAAGTAAAACACTTTATTATGCTTGTATAGAGCTTATTTTACTTTAACTGTCTTCAAATAAATATCGAAAAACAGTTAAATGGGACACAACTGTAACTGCCGATATATATTCTACTTTTACTCACAGATTGAATGGACACCTATATTATAAAAAAAATGAATAAGAAGTTATTGCGCAGAAAAGCAATGTCATTAAAAAGAGAACATTATCTGAAAATATATAAAGAAATGTATGAAATTAACTTGCGAACGAAAACAATTCTATTACTTCTTAGATTAAGCTTTCTTGTTAGTAGTATAATTTGCTTAACTACTATAAAACCAATGTAAGCATTTCTATTTACTAGGTTTATTCCAACACAAAATAAATCAATTCCTAAAAGTCCTGAAGGCATGCACGTATTGCATTACGTACATATTACGTATTTCAATCAATACAGATTCATAGAACCTCTAAATCTTCTATGTGCTAGTGAAAATTTAAAGTTTTGTCTAGTTTGGATTATAGAGGGACATTCGAATACTCACTACTTTTCAAATCGGCCTGATATTTCAAGGCAGCTGCTCATAATAAAAGTGGAGAAGGTCAAAGCCTACGCTGACAGATCATACCTTATGGTTTCCCCAAGTTCTTATGCAATATGACCCTTGCCTTTATATAAATTCTGAACACGTAGAGAGTTCCATTCCCGGGAGGTTGTTGTTTCGTGATAACCGCATATGTGATAGGAGACCAAAAATATAGAAAACGGAAAATGTATCCAGCTTGCTAATACAGCGGCATACTTAACTTCTGTTGCCGGGAGGCCACTAGTTTACAGTCCATATATTTTGACGAAATGAAACCGCACCGTGACTCATAAAACGTATAACACCTTTTTACTCAACCCACGGCAAAGTTAATTCGGTGAACCCTTTAATTTAATGTTTGGCACTGTTTGCTAAATGAAACAGACTGATTTATACAAGATGTCCGAAAAGTATAGAATATGCTGTATATGACAGTAAATATCTATTTTATCGAACAATATTTAAAACAAAACTTGTTTAGTATTTAGTTTTCCATCAAATATTTAACTATTAGTTTTTAAAGCACGAAAGCTTAACGACTATCACTTTTTGTAAACGACAAGCTCATTCGAAAGAGACTACTGTCATACTTTTAATTACTTTACTTTATTTTAACAGTCATACACCGGCGATCGTTCTTATTTGATAACATATATAATAGTACTTAAAGTTAATAGTTACTCAATAATTTAGGCTATTTCGATTTACATCAGCTTTTATAGTTAAAAATTAATTATAATCTCTCATTTATCTTCAAAACATCGTATTGAAATTTTATTGATGCTGGGATATAGAGACAGGAGTAGACGACGTAAAAAAGTTTTTCCAATTTGTTGAACTACTATCAAATGAGTAGTATGTAGGGGTACTTTGCCATTTAAAAAATAAATTATAATTTCTAACGTTTAAGATTAAACAAAATTTATTAAATATTGGCTTGTGATTTAGAACTATTAAACCACTTCTGTGGGAAGCATTTTCTAATAAATTGATTAATTGCTAAAATATTGTAATAATACTATAGTATGACCTACAATTTTGTTTTATTACAAATCTATGATAACCAGTTCAGTACGTATTGATTGCTATTTGATGTAAATTGAATAATTCAGTTTTATAAATAAAGTAAATTGTATGTATAATATTGCTAAAGTATGTAAATTAGGTAATGTGGTTTATAATATTTATATATCGTTTATTTGGAGATATTTACTTTAAGAAAATAATTGTTTTTCAGAAAGGAATAAAAACGCTTGATCTTCCCAAATTGGGGAAAAATAAATACAATTTTACCAGCACCTATCATTAGATTGAGTAGATACATGCGTTGCAGAAGGACCGCAAATAAATAAAAGTCAAAAACGGTAAATAAATTTTAAAAATATAACCTTTATGATACACAAAAAATTACTCCGACGTACAGTGGTTCTCCAAAAGCAGTTTCTAAGCACGGGTTCATCTGCGAGGCAACTTGAAAGGTAGGACCTTAAGGATAGCACGCAGAGGAAGCAGGCATCCCGCTTCGACACCTGAAGCTGGGCGTTTGCCGATGTAAAGGAGGTCAATAGACTACAAGATTATCGGGCTACGTTGAGCCTGAAGGGGGTGCCGCGTCGATGAAAGAGCAATGTAAGTTAGTATCCATAGGAAGCTAAGCAAATATCATTTACTTTTGAATTATTTTATGGATACAATAGTGTTTTCGTCGAAGAAAGGGTAAAAACATCCTTTTAATATAGAATAGAAAAGAGATCTGTATTACCGACACGCATCTTTAAATGTAAAATTTAAATTTGGCAATACGATTAAAGAATTATAATTTATGCATGACCCTACCTGATACAAGAGTAAATTGTATCTAAATTGAAATTGGCGGCTCTAGTTAGAGAACGTAATACATATAATATCACAGTAAAAATTTACGGGCACAGAAAACCTGTATCATTATAAAAGAAAATGTTCAATAGTGTGGGGATAATTATTATAAAAGATCAAACGCAACTAATTATATAAATAAATGTGTTCTAAGTAAGGCTAATAATAAAAGTTAATACCACATGACTTAATTTTTTTAAAACCACGCTTGATTTAATTTTAATTTGCCCACATGG
>CALNHX010002711.1:135977-170375 GCA_940337035.1 Agriotes lineatus
GCTCACCCTGTATATATTTGTCTGAAATTTTTACAGTTTCATTACAGGTATATATATGTTCGCCAAAAAGTCGGCATAATATGGGAAAAAACTTTATTTTTGATTGTTCAAAAAACTTTTATTTGAAATCGGCAGTGAAGTACGCCGAAATCGTCATTAAAATACGAGAAATCGGCAGTGAAGTAATCCATTGTTTACGACTTTTTTGTAGGTGGCGAGGCGACAGATAAACGTCAATCGACCGAACATAACCTACAAAAGTTGGTTAAAATGTTGTAATTTCACGATTCCTCGATTTCAAATAAAACATACTGTACACCTCGGCACTGAAGTTCCTTTTTATCCCTCATGTGGTTTATTTGCCTTGGCCCTACGGGCCTCGGCAACTAAATCCACATTCGTGATAAAAAGTTAAACTTCAGTGCCTTGGTATACAAACTACTATTTTTCAATAAGTTGTGCCTGTCTAAAAACCTATTTAGCCCCTATCAGATACACCGAGTAATTTTTACTTGTTTAGAAAATGGAGTTTTTCGAAATTGACAAAATCCAAAAAGTGATATTTTTTCGAATTAAGTATGATTTCAATGAGATTTTTTTAGAGTGTGTTACTTTTAGATAACTGAACAACCTCAAGGTCAGAAAACACGTAATTTTTATAACTAGAAAACTATTAATATTTTAGTTTTTTACATTTTTTTCAAAATTTCACATACAAATCTGTTTATATGAACACTTTAAAAATTTATAATTGGAAAAATAATATAAAATGTTAATTACTTTTTAGAATTTTTATTATTTACCGAAAAGTAGTATGTTAGCATAATTTTTAGGCTTTTTATGCAACGCTATTTTTAGGAGAAATATTTTTCAATTCTAATTAATATCTATTTATACAACTTCTAGAAACTCTAATCTAGCCCTGTTAATGAATTACTGTTACAAAAATTCGGTAAATATTCTTCTACAGTTGTCGAAATGAGGAGATTTTCCATTATCCAATTACATGTTCTAAAAATCGCCTGCACATCAACTTTTGGCGTCTTTTGTTCCTGTTATGTGAAATTTATGTATGTATATTGTTAGGAATCCTAACTGTAACATAATAAACAGTAGACTATATTGAGAATGGAAGTCAGTAATTAATATTATTTAATCATAGCTTAGTGTCTAAAATAAAATGTATTTATGTAAGGACGAGTTTGGAAAATTATCTGTCCTTGGAAGTACGTGCCGACGAGTAATAGGGCCGGAACTATATAATAAACATTATGACTTGTACGTGCCATTATGCGTGGGACCAATCGTCCTCAGGTTTCCATGACCTAAATAGCCTTCTGTTAGCTTTCCTGTAACAGCAGAAATTTTGGTTAAGGCAGATTTTAACTGACCTGGGTAGCCAACAGTCGCTCCCGCTACGAATAATTTGTAAATGAACATATTTTAAGCTACTGAAGTTTTTAATTTCTCAAGTAGAGCCTTTAAAGGGTGTAACGCATAATCTGGGTCGAGCTGAAAACCCCGACGTTAGGCGTATCGAGACAATGAATACACAAGTTGCCTAAAATTATCCTGAACATGACCATTCCATGAGTTGTACAAGGTTCAAATACTATTAAGAACAACCGAAACGGAAAATATAATTACCTTGGTAGCTAGGCAACAAGTACAATATTAGATGTACCACCTTGTTTTCTCCCTGTAAAATATATATCCATCATAGTCTACAACACGTATGCTCTATATTCCCTACAATTTTAGGCAACCCGTATATGAAACATATTGTACCCTAAATAGTGTATTGTTGGGACGAACTTCGTCAGGTCTTGCTTCCGGGGCACGATGGAAGAGAAACATTTTGGTTACACTATTTTTCCGTTAATGGACGGAAGATACCACTACTAGCTACGGAGAATGGATCGGAGTTAACCTGTCTTCGAAAAGGTAAAAACTAAATTAAAGGGCGTCAAGTGATTCCAACTGGCACGTCCCTGCTACTGCTACCCAATCGTAGCAAACAACTAATATCCCAAATTTTAATAAAAATCGTATAATGATAATAATTCGAACCATTGAGGCTACAACAAAAGCTGTACAAATAAGAATTCGTAATTACTGGCTTAAACAAATTCTCAAGAACACTTAATTGTATAACAACTATCATACACGAATAAATATTACAGATCTTGCTAGGAATGCTTCATATCTAACACATAAATTGATGTGTAACCCTCTCTTCCCATACGATTTTTATTCACTACACACAGGAGCAATCGTTGCTGAGTAAAGCTACCGAAAATTGTCACATAAAGTAGTGGTGCTAATTAAATAATTAAATTTGTGTATTTTTGAGAACATTACGTTCATTGAGTAACTAAACTGTTTTTTCTAGGACCACTACTAAAATTGGGCCTTTTAGCACTAGCTTGTTTCGCTAAAAAGTGAAATCAGCTGTTTACTTTTAGCGCATGTGCTAAAAGTAAACAGCGGGTGTTGAATTTAGAATTTTAAACAGGAGGTGAGATTATAAAGTTATTCTAGTCACTTCTTTCGTTTGAGGTAAAGTGTTTTTTAAATAATTAAAGCATTATGTAATTAATAAAGTAAAATGTGTACTATTATAATTACCTTTCATAACTTACTTTGACAGCTACCGACTGCAGAAACAGTCAACTGCGCCGTCACTGCCATCTCTTTACTATGACATAATTTATAACTGTCATAAAAGCAAACCTTTGTTAAGTCTACATTAATGGATTAAGAACAGTAAATTTAAGGCCGTAGAAAAATATTGTGTGCAAACTCGTGCTAAAAGTGTTTATGCACTAGATATGTTATGGACCGCAGCCTTCGGCTTCGTTTCATAATTTTCATGTCTCGTGCATAAACATCCACTTTTGCACCCTAGCTTTAGGAAACAAAACTGCCAATTTCCAACCAGCAGGAGCCAATTTTTATTAACTCCCGGCGGGAAACAATATTTGTTACTTCCCGCATTTGTGTTTGTGTCACCATGGATGTCACACCAAAGCTTGGCAACGCTATGTCGACTTAAAAATTTAACAAAATGTAATCACAAAGATCTAAAGTTACTAGATAGGTACACATCTACTAAATTCCCAAAGCAAAACTTTAAAAATGTTGTATTAAAAACTGGCGTTCGAAGAAAAAATCATGAAAAATTAAATTGTATTTATTTTTGCTTTAACTAGAAATTAAATAAAAGTTGTAATTTGCATATAGCTCAAGGTTTGCCCTTGACAAGAATGGGGCCTAACAGATACAGGATATATATTGTAAAACTCCAAAAAGGGCAAAGAATAAGTGCGTTATGTTTAATACAGCCGCATCGTACAGATGTGAGGAGTCCTCCGTGGCAGAATGCGAGGAACGGGCGAACCGCTTGCTGGCTACTGCCTAACGTTGACTATTCATAGGCTCTTCGCGGGAGCTGCAGTTCATATCCCACTACCGGTAATGTTTTTTTGTTAATTTAAGAATTGATGTAATTGGCATTACCAAGTGTTTCATATTACTGTTGCAGTATTATTAGAAACGTTAAGATGTTTTACTCTTATCTATCTTTGATTTTTAAAATTGTTTAGTGTTACAACGTCCACTTGCGAGGGCTGTTCTGGGTTAAGCCCTTTACAGATTTTTTAATTTGTAATGGTATACCTTTTCATCTTTATATTTCTGCTTAATACTCCCACACGAATTGCGAGTAATAAGTTACTGGCTGCAAATTTGATTGAAAACTTCAAATCCTCTGTGTTTTTAGAATTGCAGTTTTTACAGATTTATAGTCGAGAATTGAATAGAACAGTAACATTATTTCATCCTCAACCGGGCGCAAAGTACCATATTCCCGCCCGCATGTGCGGGCGCAAAGTAAACCATTCTCGCCCGAGGGCGCAAAGTAAATTTTTCTGACCATGTTTACGTAGTTGCTACGGAAATGCACCTTGCTATTTATTAAATCCTGGTATAATGATTTTTAATGTTAATAGTTGGAAAATTTTTACGTATAAAAATAAATCGCACCACGTCTTTCCGGTTGAGGATAAAATTATGTATATATATCTGGCGCAAGAGCGATTTCATCCCTTGATGACTTACAGCGCTCCCTTCGTCGGGCTCCAAACTATCATCGCGGGCTGAAATCGCTTACCTTGCGCACTTGATATATAAACTACTGTTTCGTTAATGTTAAGGACTTTATAAATTTTTGCCGCCTCTCTTGTATTCTGAATCAATACTGTGCGCAGTATAAGGTCGAGCGGGCTTTGCCTCGCCGGTCTCCGCACTTACGTTTCATCTGTCAAAGTGGCAGCATGCAAACCGGTCACGCACTACGAAAACTAATTCTTTGTAAATGTTAAACTGTTAGTGTTAATTATGGCAATAAATTACTACTTTTGCTTTTCAACGTGTGTATAATTCAGTGAAACCTACAATCATACAGTCCACAAATTCCAAGGCGAGCAGGCGATCAGCGGTTTTCCAAATAGCGAAAAACTGAGAAGGCTACAAACGTTGTACCTTCGATCCTGATTAGTGCTCAAACATTGGTCCTACAGAACCGGATATAAACCACATTAGGTCATTGCGGGTCCAAAACAGCGACAGCATTCGACAACATTGGTCATAGGCAAGTACAAAGCATATTCAGTTTGTATTGCATCGCATACAATCGGCCGCAAGGAAGCAGCGTCCAATTTCGCAGCAACGCGTGGAACAAAGAGGGAGCATGCGGTGCCCGTAGCGAGAGGAAGGAAGACAGCAGACGGTAGATACCCAAACGCCGAGTCTCGCGCCAAATTCGTGCAGGTGTGGAGCCAGCGGCCAGCTGCAAGCGAGACGGTAGTAGGAACAGAAAACCGGCAAGGCGGCACACACCAAGATCAATGTAAGCCTGATTTTCCTATGCATAAATTTGGTTTATTTCGTCTGTGTTCGCATGTGTGCTTAATTTCAGCTGTGTATTATCGCGTAAACAAATGGTTTATGAGTCATATAAACATTTTAATTGCGTGAAATGCCAAGCTATTACGTTTGTTAGCGATATCCCCTGCATTTTCAAATTGCAGAGCCGTTTGCGTTGTTAAAACAGTCTCGCGTTCGTGGCGCATTTTTGGTCTTGCGTAGTACACGGCCATCCGCGTCGTGATTCATTCCCGCGTTGTACCGGGGTCGTTTTTCTGCGTCGTAAGCGACAAGTTTCTCCCGTTATTAGCAAGCGCTGTCTGAGTTATAAACAAATTCGCGCCAGAGGCGTGCGAAAGGGTTTTATCATTAAAGAATATTTCAGATTCTGCAAGTAGTAAGGCTACCGCGCGTAGCATTTTGCCTGAAATATCACAGATAGTTGACCCGTTTGGGTCCGCGTACCAGAAGCGTACAAAATTCACGCCAGGGGCGTACGAAAAGTAAGTTCGATCTGTTAAATTGTTTTTAATCTCAACAATTATGGATTCGCTTGTAAGAGCACGTGGCTCTATTAAAGGCAAGCTTACGCGTTTTTCAAATCATGTTCCATCTTTGCAAAAAATTTATGATGAAGATCAGTTTTTACCTAGTACTCAAATTATTGAATTGCAAAAAAGATTGGATGCTATAGCCACTTTGTTATCAGAATATTATGAGGTTCACGAACAAATTTTAGAAACCAGTGAGGATGTAGAATCTGAAATGCAGCAACAAGTCGAATTTGAGGATTCTTATTTTTTCGCAATTTCACAAGCTGAATATTTGATTAATGAACACAACAAACAATCTGATGTTGCACCAGATCGTGCTGGATCTCCTAACGGTAGCGTAAGATCAACGCATTCAAATTGCAGTTCACATTGCAATAATCAAGCTGTACGCCTTCCTGCCATTTCTATTCCCAAATATTCAGGGAACGTGTCAGAATGGTTAGAGTTTCGTGAGATTTTTATTAGTTTAATTCATGAGAATCAAGCGTTAACTAATATTCAAAGCTGCATTACTTAAAGGCTAGTTTACAGGGTGATGCAAGCCAAATTATAAAAGGTTTAGAGTTTACTGCGGGTAATTATACTCTAGCTTGGGATGCATTGTGCAATCGATACAATGATCCAAAAATTCTGGTTCATAACCACCTCAAGGCTATATTTGAACTCGAATCTTGCAGTAAGGAATCTGCAACTAAATTACGTACGATTAGCGATATGTTATTCAAACATTTTGCAGCAATCAAATCATTAGCTACCGAAAGCGAGCTTCTTGATTTTGTTATAATTTATGTAGTTTCTAAAAAACTGGACCCCACTACATTTCGTGAATGGAGGTCCTTAGAAACCGGTCAAGTTCTGACCTGCCTAATCTTGATGAGTTCAAGGAATTCTTACAAAATACAGCAAATCTTCTAGAAACTCTGGAAGTAAAAATGTTAAGCTTGTACCCGAAAGGTCTTCCAAGGTACATTCGAAATCATTTGTGTCAGGTACCCCTTCGTGTCCACTTTGTAAAGGATCTCATTCCTTGTACAAATGCGATAAGTTTGTCAAGATGTCTGTTCTTGACAGAAAGTCAAAGGCAAAAGAGCTCCGCGTATGCTTTAATTGCCTAACTCAGGGTCACCTTGCGAGCCTTTGTAGCTCCAAATATACGTGTAGAAAGTGCAAATCAAGGCACAACACACTTCTTCATGAGGATAAACCTCAAAATGCTTCTTCTAGTCAACCAGGATCTGCGATGTCGCAGAAGAACCCCTGTTGAACTAAACCAATCGCTTTCGGCATTCTGTTCGAATGCTTTTCAGGTACTCTTACCTACGGCTACCGCTAAACTCATCGCTGATGATGGTACGCCTCATGTTGTGCGAATCCTGTTGGATTCCGGTTCCCAATCGAACTTCATACGTTCAGATCTGTGTAAAAGGTTGAAGCTTCCAATTCGCGAAGTCAACGTTACTGTTTCTGGCTTAAGTAAAGCCACTTCGTGATATCAAGCTGCAAGCCCCTCACACTTCATACGGCATTGGCCTATCCTGTCTTGTTCTCGATGAGATTACGGGTGTTACCCCAAGTTTTCGCGTCCAGCGAAACAGCTTCAAGGTTCCTGATAACATCAAGTTATCAGATCTGTCCTACGACCAACCGGGCACCATCGACATTCTGATTGGTTCGCCCATTTTCTGGCAGCTCCTTTGTATTGGACAAATTGTCTAGGCCCAAATCTTCCCATCCTCCAAAAGACTCGTTTTGGTTGGATTGTTTCTGGCCCTACAGGCCCCCCTTCTGCGTACCCTGTACAGTGCAATCTTAGCACGATCGAGGATGCTTCTGATCCCATTGCTAGGTTTTGGCAACTCGAACATTACCCTGAGGAAAAGGTCCGCACAAATGAAGAGAACGCCTGTGAGGCACATTTCGTGCAAAATACGCAACGAGAAGCGAATGGTCGATTCGTTGTCTCTATCCCTCTCAAGGAACCTGTAGAGGTATTGGGTGATTCATTGCAAATCGCTCAGAAAAGATTCTTATCATTAGAAGCGGTTACAAGCGAACCCTGACTTGTCCAATCGCTATTCGAGTTTCATGAATGAATATTCTGAATTAGGTCATATGTCCGTTTCAAACCCTAATTCAAACGAGATATCCTATTATCTACCCCACCACGGAGTCTTAAAAGAGGAAAGCCTGACAACTAAACTCCGAGTTGTTTTCAATGGTTCTCAAGCAACCACTTCAGGGCAATCTCTGAACAGCATTCAGATGGTTGGCCAACCGTGCAGCAAGACTTATTTCAATTCTTGTTCGCTTTCGCAAGCATTTATTCGCTATATCAGCTGATATCGAGAAGATGTATCGCCAGGTTCTGGTGAATCCTAACCATAGGCCCCTTCAGAGAATCTTGTGGCGACCCTCCTCAGCTGAGCGCTTCGGTCCGTACGACCTGAATACGGTCACGTATGCACCGCTTCAGCATCTTTTCTTGCTATTCGATGTTTAACCAATTGGGCATCGAATGTGAGGCTTCAAATCCCGAAGTCTCTCGAATCATAAAGGAGGACTTCTACGTCGACGACCTTCTGACAGGTGCCGACACTCCTGAGAAAGCGCGTACTCTCTGCTCAAATTTTAGATCAGATTCTTGAGTCAGGCTGCTTCAAACTTAGAAAGTGGATTTCTAACTCTCCAGAAGTTCTCGATGGAATACCAGATTCCGATTTGCATCCGGGTGTTCTTGATTTCAGTGCACATGAGCACACAAACACCCTTGGTTTGATTTGGTCCTTTAAAAGCGATCATCTGATGTTCAATATTTCAAATTCTACAAGTATTAAGGCTACGAAGCGTAGCATCTTGTCTGAAATATCGCAGATATTCGACCCGTTGGCCTTCTAAGTCCATGCACCATGGGTGCCAAGGTTCTTTTGCAACAGCTTTGGATGAAAAGCTGGATTGGGATGAACCCGTTCCTAAAGCCATACAAGAAAAATGGTTAACCTATCGCAGTGAGCTTCTCATGCTCAATGACTTAGCAATTCCTCGTCACGTCCTCTGTCGGAGCGTGGTCGAGATAGAGCTCCATGGTTTCTGCGACGCCTCTAACAATAGTTACGGCGCGTCGATATACCTACGTTCCAAGAATCAGGAAGGGGAAGTACAGGTTCACCTTCTCTGTTCCAAGGCCAAGTTAGCCCCTTTAAAGCCCTTGACAATCCCGAAGCTCGAGCTCTGCGGAGCTGTTCTTCTAAGCAAACTTTCCGTGCAAGTCATAAAGGCACTTGATTTGCCCCTATCTAGAATCGGTCTGTGGACAGATTCCACAATAGTGCTAGGATGGTTGAAAACCAGTCCAAATCTTCTTAAGACCTTTGTGTGCAACAGAGTTGCTGATGTTCAGCAACTCACCTTTGATGCCACTTGGCGCATGTTCCCACAACGTCTAATCCTGCTGATCTTCTCACTAGGAGAATCACCCCTTTAGGTTTTGAAAGAATTGAGCCTTTGGTGGCATGGTCCCACCTGGCTAAGCGAAGGTGAGGCCTCTTGGCCTACTTCCAAACATGTTCGTGCTGAGCTTCCAGAATTCAAAAAGGAAGTTCAGAGTTTTCCTGTAACCTCTGTTGAACCATTTCCGTTCAATCAGTATTCAAGCTTTGCTCGCTTACAACGAGTTATAGCTTATTGCTTTCGTTTTCATAACAATGCGCGAGCCCCCAAGCTGATCGTCTTTCTGGGCCCCTCTCTACAGATGAACTGCAAGCGTCTATTGTAAGGCTTGCCAGGTTCTCCCAACGCGAGTCATTTCCAGACGAACTTAAACTGTTGTCACAGAGCAAGCCTGTGAAACAATCTTCTGCTTTGATATCCCTGAATCCCTTTCTGGATTCCGAGGGACTGCTAAGAGTTGGTGGTAGGCTCCACAACTCTCATTACCCTTTGACAAGAAGTTTCCTCTAGTGATTTCTGGCAAGTATCCATTCGCCAAACTCCTAGTATCGCATGAGCATCTTCGGCTTCTCCATTGCCGGACCTCAAATGCTGTTAGCTAGTCTCAGAGAACGATATTGGATCACCTCTGGCAGAATATCGTCAAACAAGTGGTTCATCAATGCTTACGGTGTTTTAGATTCTCTCCTAGGTTAACTGAACCCATAATGGGAGACCTGCCAGCCTCTCGTACTCAATCATCGCCCCCATTTCATACGACTGGTATTGATTATGGTGGACCTTTCATGATAAAGGATCGCAAGGGACGTGGTTCTAAACTAGTAAAGTCCTACCTTTGTCTATTCGTTTGTTTTTGTCACAAGGCAGTGCACCTTGAATTGGTCGCTGATCTTTCTACTGAAACCTTCTTAATGGCTTTTCGCCGGTTTGTGGCTCGACGAGGCAAACCGCTCCATGTCTATTCAGGACAACGGCACTAACTTTGTAGGCGCTAATTCCGAGTTAATCGAATTAGGCAATTTTCTCGCGGAACAAAACCCTTCTATTTCCGAATCAGTCGCGAACGACGGAGTAGCTTGGCATTTATACCCGCGCACAGTCCCCACTTTGGCGGATTGTGGGAGGCCGGAATCAAAGTCCTCCAAACATCACATACGTCGCGTTATAGGTAACGCTAGTCCTAAATTATGATGAATTTAGCACTTTGTTAGCACAGGTGGAAGCGACCTTAAACTCCCGACCCTGTCCCCTTTGTCCTCTGATCCAAACGACCTTCAGCCTTTGACTCCTGCTCATTTCCTGATTGGTCGTCCGTTGGTGTCACTGCCTGATCCCAACGTTACTGAGATAGCCGAGTCTCGGCTGTCTAAATACCAGAGAATACAACAACTTCACCAGATGTGTGGAAGAGATGGAGTAAAGAGTACATCTCGGAACTCCAACAGCGCACCAAATGGCGCACGCATCTTTCGGACCTCCAGCCTGGTTCCATGGTCCTCATCAAGGATGACAATCTACCCCCTCTGAAGTGGAGGTTAGGCCGGGTCACCGAGCTGCACCCTGGCCTTGACGGCGTTACGCGTGTGGCGTCAGTGAACACTGTGTCAGGGATCGTGAAGCGATCCTTCGCCAAATTGTGCCCGCTACCTAGTGTTGTGAGCTAGTGCGTTAGCGTTCAGCGCAGTTTTCGTAAAGCCTTTTGGCTCCCCATTGTTCGGGTTTTCTTGTACTAGATTAAGATCCATGTACTATTATGCTTTGTATATATATGTGTTCATGTTACATGTTTTACTCTAGCTTTTACATGTCAACTCTGTACTGTTTTATTTGAAAGGTTACCCTTTCCAAGGCGGGCGGTATGTTAAGGACTTTATAAATTTTTGCCGCCTCTCTTGTATTCTGAATCAATACTGTGCGCAGTATAAGGTCGAGCGGGCTTTGCCTCGCCGGTCTCCGCACTTACGTTTCATCTGTCAAAGTGGCAGCATGCAAACCGGTCACGCACTACGAAAACTAATTCTTTGTAAATGTTAAACTGTTAGTGTTAATTTATGGCAATAAATTACTACTTTTGCTTTTCAACGTGTGTATAATTCAGTGAAACCTACAATCATACAGTCCACAAATTCCAAGGCGAGCAGGCGATCAGCGGTTTTCCAGATAGCGAAAAACTGAGAAGGCTACAAACGTTGTACCTTCGATCCTGATTAGTGCTCAAACAATATGGGATGTTCACAACACAAACACAATGCTTATTACTACATAAAATGTTTAAGACTTTCAGTTTAGCCGATTGCCAAAGTACCTGACGTTAAAGGACGATTAAGCGAGATTAATAGCTTGGAATCGGACCACAGCTCTGCAGTTGATCCAAATGATCGAACTAGAAAAACAAGCTAGAGACGCAAATGCAATCTGGAATCTGACCAGATCCATCAGAAAGCTAAAAGCAAGTAGACTGCATACGCAATGCTCTAGCGTCAGGCCGTTTGTCGTTATGTAGCTCCCTGTTATGCAGGAAGAAGGGGTTTTATTATCCTTGGCTGCCTCGTGCCATTTTGGGCTTACAATGACCCGTTGTCCACCAAGTAGAAGGTTCTGGTCTCGGAGATCGGAATTATGGCTTTCTTTCTTCTGGTTGCGTCAATGGCCATTGCATTAGGCCAGTGGGAAGCTGGAATTCGAACTCTTCTTTGTTGTCGAAAAGGGTTGAACGCACTTCCGCTGTGCCGACTCGAAATATCTACTTTTATTGGTTGGGTTCTTCCATGCTGTGACGATATGGAGCAGTTTTTGTTGATAATGCAGTACGTCGGAAAGTGTATATGAAATGCTGGGCAATTTTTGTGAAACGATGGAAGCAGTTTGTCACCCCGTGCTGCAAGCGCGATGTACACAAATCTACTAGGAAAATCTTTTCCAGGGAGCTCTGTGTTGGTTGAGAACATTTTTCGCAAACATTTTCATAAGACATTTGAAAGGGATGAGTTCTTCAAATGAAAGTGCTATGGAAGAGTGGTTTGCAGACCAAGACGAACCAGTTTTTTGAGAGATCGATAAATTATATCGGAAATTCACCGGTGCATATATAGCATTCAGCTAACAGTTTCAGTCATATTGACGTATTCCGCAATTCACTTGTCACATCAAAAGTATTAAAATGAAAGATCAGTGCTGTATTACGGCAGCTTTAAAATGTATATACGTTTATGTGTATGTATGTATAGTGCGAACACTGTAGTTTGTTTTTTTATGTTTTGACTTCCTATCTCATGAATCATTTAAATGGCCCAAATAATGTGTTAAATATTTTCTTTTCAGTTGGACTGTCCGTCATTTGTTCATTGGATTATTTTTTTTATAATATTTATTGAATATCTCGCTTTTGTTGACACATTATTATACTTCTATATAATTTTTATGTTTGTAACCGGTCATTGACCATAATTGTTCTAGGTTGCATAAATAAATCAGTAATAATTCTAATAACAATTTATCGTCGCGAATATTGAGTAAATAATAGTATATTATGTTATTAGGAGTAAAAGTGATATCTACTTTGTGTGACAAGACCGAACGCGTTTGACTGACGAGCGTAAGCCACACAAAGTCACTTTTACTCCGAATAGCATATACTATTTAATTTTTAAACGCCGGAACTAATATAAAGAAATATATATTTCAAAAATTACGATTATCGAGAAATGACGTCTACTTCAGTTCCCAGAAATCAAGAAGGCCAATCACAAAAATATTAACTACGAACCAGAAACTAAGTGGAGTCAGTTGTCGTCTTGCGACAATGCTAACTTCAGTCTATCCAACAACAAACTTCACTTACCGTTAAATGTTTCTCTCTCACATAATCCTAATCTTTAAAAACAAGGTTAGGGTGTTTGGATTGCACTTTTTATACCACTTAGGTTACTTTTCAGGGGCTAACTGCCGGGGTTAAATTCAAAATAAACCACGGAATTTAATGTTAATATACCGGGTCAGTCATTTTAATCTTTGGACGCGTTTATCCAGTGAGGGAAGCAAGATGGTGAAAAAATACCCCGGGACAAAATTGTTCGGGGCGAAGGGGGACAACTAAAATCCACTCCCCCCCCTCGCACCCCCCCCCCGCGGGGGGTCGACTTTCAAATTTCAAATGGAACCCCCCATTTTTTTCATGGTTTCGGGTTCCTGATAAAAAAATATGAATTTTTGTCGGAAGAATTTTTCATGAAAATGCTTTCTTCGGTCAGACACGATGTCATCACAGCTGTCAGGTAGCTGTCATCAAGGCCAAAAGTGTCAATGTTTCACCAAAAGGACAAAAATTTCCAGGATTGAGGTTCCAGAACGTTAGATTGGACCTACGCTCTTGATGTACGGTCATGACCAGAGCGCGGGGGAGAGCCACTGACTCCCGGCGAATATAATGAGAACACTCCGTACGTGAGAGGCAAGGGGACTCACGCGAATAAAGCACCCCGATGGGAACAAAATCCCACCACGTCCACGTCGTTGTTCCTGGGTAACGCCAAGGGTGGGATTGTGAGATGCGCTAAAACTGACCGAAGAAAGCATTTTCATGAAAAATTGTTCGGACAAAAATTTCATATTTTTTTATCAGGAACCCGAATCCATGGAAAAAATGGGGGGGTTCCATTTGAAATTTGAAAGTTGACCCCCCCCCCCCCCGCGGGGGGAGTGGATTTTGGTGCCAAAAGTTGTCCCCCTTCGCCCCGAACAATTTTGTCCCGGGGTATTTTTCACCATCTTGCTTCCCTCATTGGATAAACGCGTCCAAAGATTAAAATGACTCACCCTGTATAGTGTGTCCCAGGATTGATGTCACAAGAGGTGAGATGGACTAGAAATTTTTGAATTTTATTTTAAGATTGTGGCATTAGGTCCTTGGTCTGAAGAGAATTTTAAGAATATTTTCAGTTTTTGAGAAAAACAAGTCGGCTTTGACAGTGAAGCGAAAACTATTTTCTTTTTAGGTAATCCTGGGACACACTGTATATACATTATTAAAAAACATTGCAAATAGTATACCGGGATTAGGCAAGCAAAACATGTTGACTAAACATGGCGATGGAGTTTCATCAGTTATTTATTTATGCAAGCTGTCGTAAAGAGGCGCTTATAAAACTTTTCGCATACCATCAGGTGTTGCGCTATCATAAAACTTACGGTCGTCTACTATTTTGAAAAGTACTAGGCAGTAAATTATCAAACTAGGGAAATTAACAACCAACAAAAGGTTGATTACTAGACATAAAATCATGAATTTAGAATTTACAAGAAGTAACTTTTTATAATCAACATCATCCGGTGGGATAAGCGGGTATAGATCGTAGAAGGACGCGTCATGGGTTGGCAACTGCAACTTTTCGGATAGCCGATGGGTTAGGTTGTATGCACAATACTTTCAAAGCAAACGGAATGGCAATTTTAAGTTTCCAAAATTCACGAAATATCCAAAATGAATATAAACAACCTGCTTGACGCACAGGCATTTAAAATGACCTAATCCAAGGGGTACAGCACAGCCATACTCGAAAGAAAATGAGCTTGATAATCTACCAGAAATGGCAAATAAGTTCCAAATACTTGATGGAGTTATTAACAATTGAACTGTAATTTTTAATATTTGATGCAAATGTATTTTTAGATGATGAACCAAAACTAAACATCTTTAAAGTTTATTTACACAATGCTTCAATTCCATTTGGATGTTTTCCAACTGTTCCAGCTGCAGTAATCAATTAAGCACCGAGTTTATTGAACACCATGCATGTAAAAGATAAAGTTAGACGATTTCGAGCAAAACTCTTAAATAAGAGCGTGGTGTCTGCAAAGTGATGTGATGCAGGTTGTGCCTTCGGCATAACGGGATCGTAAATTATATTCAACTCCTCTATCAGTCTAGCAAATTGCGCTTACTAATGAGTCGCTTGTCGCATCTAAGTGCAATATCAAGCCATTAGTGTGTCCTGACCTTTATCTTAGGTGATTCCGTGGGTGGTATATTTGATAACCTCTCTACTCCTACAATCTGTCATAGTTTAAATGCACAAAACGAAGATAATTTTGTTACATTATTTATTGCTTGGTTTCCGTGTAGATTTATGGGTTCGTGCCCCATAGAATAAACACTAATTTTAACCAATTGCCTACGATAAATCACTATTACTTCCTTGCTTTTAAAGGTAGGTGCCGTGGTGAGCAATTAAACGTCGGACTGATACAGTGATATATTTGATGTTATTTTTTCTTCTGTTTCTCTTTCATGTATTAGGCTATAGGGACTGTTGCAACTCTGACTACCATCCAGTTCTGGGTCTCATTTGGCTGGTAGATGCCCAAATGGGACATCGATTAGTCATAAATTCTTTAGGTTATAATAAACCGATTAAACCTAATTTACTTTAGTACTAAGGCCCTCCAGTAAGAAGTTATAGGGCCTTAAAGTAATTTTTTCATGTTGATTTACACAACTGTAAAGATATCGATTTCAACTTTGGTACAACTACTTACTATTATGTACTGCACTAGTGGAAACATTATTCTCGCAAACTAGACTCGACCGTAAAAGGCACTTTAACTATTTTTAAAATCTTTTTTAGCTTTGTTATCTGTAACATTTAAAAAAAATTAGGTTATTTGAAAGGGAAATTAAAAGCGTAGATATAAGGTACTGCTAGTTCCTAAGCGTAAAAGCATCAGTTTGCCTTAAAATTCCTATCAAAGATTTCGGTAGTTAGTAAGACGTGCAATTATCAATTAGCAAGGAATCCCAAAAACAATGGGCAGTGATTGTGATCTAGGAAACAACAATAATAAATCAATTAAGGAGGTCGGTGATATAGATTATTTTTCTTTTATGTTTACGAAAATGCCTCAAGGTAACGAACATTTCATCACTGGTGAATTCGCTGTCGCGACTATTTCGTAAACGTAAAAGAAAAATATGTGTCAGCAACGTCATTAATTGATTTATCATTGTTGTTTACGGGATCATGATCACTACCCACTGTTTTTGTTATCATGGCTACGTGATAATTGCACATCTTAATGACAACCCAAAACTTTGATAGGAAATTTAAGGCAAACGGTATTTTTACGCTTTTTAATTTCCTTTCAGATAATAACCTCAAATTTACAGAAATGTTACAGATAACCAAACTAGAGCTAAAAAAATTTAGATAGGTATAAAGTGCCCCTACCGTCAAGTCTAGGTTACAAAAGTTTCTCCATTAGTGTCTTTATTGATAATATTATCGGTCAGCTGTGATATTTCTATTCACATTTTTGCTTGACCTACTTGTTTATTTCTTATTGTATATTTGTTTTTATTCTTTTTAATTACAGTATTTTTTAATGGTGTATAAGTTTAGTTCTTCGATTTTGCCTCTGCTCAAAAATATAATATGGATGTAAAGGTTTTCAGTTTCTGTACTTTTCTCAATTGGACTGTTTACAAAAGTCTTGACGTTGTTGCTGTATGTTTCTTGCTCTTGTTTGTCCCATGTAACAATACGTGGGGTTTAGGCTCTGATATGGTACTTCAAATTTCAATAAGAGCCGCTTTAACATTAAATTATGTACCTTGTGTGTTTACCTTGCTAGCTCAGTGAACATGGTATGTTTGGGTTCCTCTGCTATCTGCAAGTTACGATGTCGATGCAGATGACGGTGAACCGCCAACCGGCAAACCGGCTGACTTAATCGAAACGAATCGAGAGCCAAAATTTATTCGAATGATTATTCAAATAATCATTCGGTTATTAATATCATTTGAATGCAAATAATTCGGTTATGAAAATTGTCCGGTTATGCCCATCACTAATTTAAGCTGTTGGGTTATTCAAAGGCATATCATGAAAATGCTAATAAATGAGAGACTGCAATAATTACAAACACAAAATAAAATGGTGCTGAAGTAAATACTGCAACAAAACGTTTGAAATGTATTTATAAACGATTAGTTCAGCAAGAGTAGCAAAGCGTCCAGGTGTGTAGATCCTAGTGAGGAGAGACGACAGTTGACAAAAATATTTGCTCGTGGCCATGAGCCATTTAGTTTAGGAGTAAGGCGACTTTTTTGCGTCCGCCAGGAAGGCGTGGGAGCTGTCCTGAGACACTTACCCGCTAATACTATGTCAAATCGCTGTTTACACTTGTTCGCTGTTCTATTTACCGGTACGCAGTGTACGTGGGATCAGCGACTCGATGTTGGTGTTTGCGTGTCTACTCATGAGTTCCACGTAAATGACCGACGGTTTATTGGTAGTGAATAACCTGTCCAGCATGTGTTACGGCCGCGATTGCAGAAGCAATCGCCTCTCGTGGGCCGCTCTTGCAGATTGTTTGGGTTTCAGTGCTCGTAAATTTAATTGTAATTAATTGCCGTATCATACGTATTGTGCACGCCCACGCATGCAGGTAGCCGGAGTCAATTACAATTTCTAAAAATGCGCTTGGTAGGGAAGTGCTGGAGCGACGGCAGGGTGGGGCTCAAGTTAATCCTAATCGCCTCTCTCAGAAGTACCTGAAACTGGATTTTCTAAATTAAATTTCTTTTTAAGTCGGCAATTTTAATGAAATTCTGTTTTTGCCGAGAATTAAGATCGGAACTGAGGTTTTATCGTGAGACTGGTGCAAGAGCACAGTTAGTGCAGAAAATGTTAAATTATGTATATAGGGTGTAACAGCCATTGAGCAGAAAAATATGCCACTAATATAGGTTGTCGTAGACATGCCAACTTGGCAACAATGTCCTAAACTGATACCTTGGTTTTATACCTACTGAAGAACTCTAAACTCTAAAATTCACCTTGTTCTTTCTTAAAAAAGCTAAAAAAGCTAAGATTTAACGGTTGTTTTAATATGGTTTGCAAGCGAAACCAAACCAAATTACTACAAACCATATGTGAGAAACACTTTAGTAGGTATGTACTCGCTTGTATGTAACAAAATTGGCAGACCACTCCAGAACAGCTTTTCATTTTGTTTTTAAATTCTAAACACCATCTAGACACACGATCCATGCTATTTCACCGCATCTACTCTTATTTACAACATTACCGAACTGAAATTAATACAGCGCCGCTCATCTGCCCAGCATTCCGTGGGAACCAGATTCGTGTGCTATGGAAAAAGTACCTTGTCATTTCCATTAGTCAACCGCGCACCCCCACTTGTCACCTTCGCAGATGGAGCACCAATCACGTTAACCATTCGAGCAGTGGCGGCTCGTGATAATTGTATTTGGGGGCTCGTAATTTTTAACAATTACATACTAAGCAAAAAATACTAGTGACCTACATTCTGTTAATGTTTTAATCCAAATATAGCAGTGATTTTTAATTTTAATAAGAATCCAAAAGAAATATGCACAGAACAAAAAGTATGCAAACTCGACACAAAATGTACATGTTAAAAACGAAACAGGATCATTTATTTAATAATGAAAAACTAGAGCATGCATCAGATCCTCAAATCCATTTGTTTTTCTTATAAATGTGCACAGAAAAATATCTTGTAAAATTGCGAGTTCGAAACCGCATGGGTTCGGGTTCGGGCTATAACGTTGTGTAGCCTTTCCATCACACTAAAACTGTGATGGCTTGATCTGCAGCGTTAGTATTTTCGCACGTAATTCGCATATAAGTTTGGGCCCTATTCGAATCGCCCCAAACAGTTGTCAACGGTTCAGTGCATTGGTACCAGCGATTGTGTTGACACATAGCTTATGTTATGTTGACATACTTCTTGAATCTTGTTTTACGTTTTAAGCGATATCGAATAGCTACCTCCGGATCTCATTACTTAAACCTTGCTATATTATCACGGTAGGATTGATGATAAATACATTTCCAATTATAGAATAATTACTGCTTCCTGATGCCATATAGGCTGTTAATGGCTGGGATACTAGTGCCCCTAAGGAGCAGCGGCACTGCATTCGAGACATCAGACGTTACTCTTGCAGCTTGTGTATTAATTCATTGAATATATTCTCAATATTAAAAGCAACACAACTTAAATTTATTAAGAATCCCAAACATATACTTTGGTCTACAACGCTACACCGCAGTGACAATCCAACTACTTTTATCGTGAACATCCTGATATTAAGATTTAGCGCCGAGCATACTACGTTCGTGAGTAGGCAGAGCTGGCGTTATTTTCTTTTTGGAAAATACAGTGCACTCAATTTAAAAACCTTGCATTAACAAAACTTTGGTATTAATTAGAAGCGAATTAGTGTAGGCACATTGAATTAGGTTCGGGGCTAATTTATTTTTCCTGGATTTAAATCGATTATCACGCATAGATTTTATAGACTGGCGACTTATCAAAAACTACACGTGTCAGTGTGAATTGCAACTGCGGTTGCCATTCTCGCCGAAGATCAACTTCATAAGACATTTGTAGGAAATGATTATGCCACGCCTATCCAGGTGCGCTCCTGGATCACTGATAATATAATTTATTATCAGGTCGAGGGATAGTAGTCATTTTGCCGGATGTCCGCTATGTCCAGGTATCATAGTGCACTATCTACCGACAAATTGGGTACCAACCCAACATTAAAATAATGGGCAACGACCCAAACAACGAAGCTCTCTACAATCAAGGCATAATAATGAAACAGTGCCCTACTCAGCTCCACCATCGAACTACGTACAACGTCCACCGCAAAGCTACTCGAGCAATAATATCTATTACAAACCTTGTTATTGCATCCTTTCGATGAATCCACGTAATTACCACAAGTAACACTTTAAAAATCACGTAAGAGCTTTCGCAGTGGAATGCCACACTCTGTGGTATCAAATTTCACATCCAAACGCACAGCCTCGAGATGTTAAAAGCCATCCCCTGCTGCTTAAAATGACTTTCGGTTCGATTCGATAGAAATATTTATAACGTAATAGATTTTAGCTATTATATTCTTCATACCTTCATCCCTTGCTTGTACTGTGATTTCTTGTGAGCGTCGTAGTAGTCCACTCAGATTTCATCGTCTGTCATAATGCTGTTAATATTACAAGCAGTTCCATTCCGACACCAAACAACGTGAATGGGGGACCGACGCAGAAAAAACCTTTTTAACATTCATCTGGTCATGAAAAAGTCCTTGCACTGGAGGTGTAAGGGTACAATCTTTCTTACTCTAGCATCTTTTGCATGATTGCACTGTTTTGATCAGGAAGGTAGTGTTTAGACTAGTTAATGTAACATATTTCTATTTCTTTGTATAATATTAAGTTTGTGTATTTTCGTTGCCAGTTTTGTATTTCGGGCGCACTCGCTCATTTTCGGAGGGTTGCTGGTGCGTCATTTTAAAATCTTCGGTGGTCAGTTCAACCACTGACACGCAAATGATAAATTGAAAATAAAGTGGTTACTCAGAAAAGTTGTATTTATTAACACATTTTGGTCCTTCGCAGTCGAATTAATAAGAGCTATGTGTAGTGTGTGTGTAAGAGTTTATCCGGTAACCAATTAATTAAATTTACCGTCGATAAACCAAATTCGCCAAGTGTTTGAAATCCGTGGCCTGTACGAATACCAGCGCGTCGATTTCTAAATTCATCTTTCGAGCGACTACGTGGAAGCATCAGCGATTCATCCCCAAGTAGTATTAAATTAATACGTAATCAAAAGGCGACGCCGGAGCATCATTCCTTTGTCCATAGCCCTTGGGTCAACGTCCAGTTAGCATCCCTTTGTACCCAGCAAGCAGCATTTTGGAGCATCTGGCACCAGCCTGTACTTGCAGTTAGCAGCGTGAATCAGCTTCCGGGTGCAAATCGACAACAAAGAAGCCCGCCCGCAGGTAGCAACCCTGCGCTGAGAACAAAGAGGCTAAGAAGTAAGTGAGCTTCCTTATCGTATTTATCCTACTTTTCTTTATTCCTCATTACCATTGCTGCAATTACTTTGAAAGTATGGAAGATTTAGCGAACTTAATTCGAAAACGTGGTGTTATTAAAGCCCAACTCACGAGGTTTCAAACTTATGTTAATTCAGCCTTAAGCAGTACGAATCTAGATGAAGCATTTCTTTCCCAATTAGAAATGAGAATTTCGGGAATAAAACCCATTATAGCTGATTTTAATATAGTGCAAGATGAAATTGAATCGCTTCAGTCTGAAGAAGTTGTTGCTAGTTCAGATGAAAGAGAAAGCTTTGAATGTTTGTATTACACAAATTTATCTTTGGCACAAACATTTCTAAAGCAACACAGTCAAAGCACCCCCTTGCAGCAACAAACAAATAATTCAAATCGTAGCAACCTCGACCATTCCGGCATTATAAATCAAGTTCGTCTTCCAACAGTAAATTTGCCTGAATTTGAAGGCGATATCGGGCATTGGTTAGAGTATAGAGATTTATACAAATCATTAATACATGATAACGAAACTATTACAAATGTTCAAAAATTTCTATACTTAAAGGGCTCCGTGAAGGGAAAGGCAAGCGAAATAATTCAATCCTTACAAGTGTGCGATATTAACTATCCCATTGCGTGGAATTTATTGCTTGAAAGGTACGACAATAAGCGGCTAATTGTAAATAACCATATTAAGCTATTGTTTAATTTACCATCTATAGCAAAGGAATCCCATATTTTGTTACAGCAGCTCCTTGACAATATTTCTAAACATTTAAGGGCATTAAAGGTGTTAGGTCAACCAGTAGAAGCGTGAGATACCATATTGATTTATTTAATTAGTGCTAAATTTGATTCCGCCACTAAACGTGAATGGGAGGCTCAGAAAATTGAAGGTGATTTTCCAACTATGGAGCATTTAAAAACGTTTCTGAAGTCGAAATGCGAACTGTTAGAAACTCTTAATGTTACTCAGGCCAGTGAACTGAAAGTTAACAAATTTAAAACCAAATTTAACAATTCTACAGCAAGTTCATTTTTGGCCGCTAATGAAAATGCAGTTAAGCAGCCTAAATGCGTCATTTGCAAAGACTCGCACAGCATTTATAATTGCGAACAGTTTAAAGCACTTCCGATAGCGTCTCGAATACAAGAGGCAAAAAACAAAAGACTTTGTTTTAACTGCTTAAAGGGTTTCCATTCTAGTAATTTTTGTAGGGCATCAAGCTGCAGATACTGTAGGAAAAATCACCATACACTCCTACATTTAAATACTCAAAATTCGGAAATTCAAAGTTTTCCCTCCGGAGTCATTCAAAATAGTGTAGAAGCGTCAGGCTCCAGTCATTCGCAAACAGCGCAGATAAGTCAGGAAGAATCTAATGCAGTTTCGTCGATGACAAGTCATATTATGAATGGCTACGAGCAGCAAGTGTTACTATCAACGGCGATCATTCGTATTGAGTGCAAATCTGGCTCTCTTTATAATTGTCGTGCATTATTAGATTCGGGTAGCCAGTCAAATATTATAACTGAAAATTTGTGTGAGCGATTAGGTTTACAAAAAACTAATATTGATTTAGCGGTAACGGGTATAAACCAGTTAGTTGTCCACCCAAATTCGACACAAAGCGGAACTCAGTATGCACTCAAGCTATGGCAATTTTAAAACCACCATCTCTTGTATAGTAGTCCCAAAAATAACTGGAAATATTCCAAGCTACTCGTTCGACTCAGCCTCATTGCAAATTCCGCCGAATATTAAATTAGCTGACAATACATTTAATATATCAAGTGAAATTGAAATTCTGATAGGTGCCGAGATCTTTTGGCAATTAATATGTGTGGGACAAATTAAGCTAGGTGGAAATCGGATAACGTTGCAAAAAACGAGGCTAGGATGGATATTAGCCGGTCCTTTAAATTGTCAGCCTAATAATCGTAACAATGTTTATTGCAATTTAAATATAGCAAGTAGTAGTCTAGATGTGCAAGCACAATTAGCAAAATTCTGGGAACTAGAGGAATGTTGCGTAACCAAGGCGCTTTCAAGCGAAGAGCGTTTTTGTGAAAGGAATTTCACCAGCACTACTACTCGCGACGAGAATGGTAGATTCTATGTCTCCATTCCGCTAAAGGAAACATCGAATAAATTAGGCGATTCAAAATTACTAGCTGTTAAGAGATTTTACGCCCTTGAACGAAAATTGGAGAGAAATCCTAAACTTAAGGAATTATATGTCAAATTCATGAGTGAATACGAGATGATGGGTCACATGAGCAAGATAGAAAATTTAGAAAATAGTGTCGTTTCGTATTACTTGCCCCATCATGGCGTGATAAAAGAAGAAAGCCTAACAAGCAAGTTAAGGGTCGTGTTTAATGGTTCCGCGAAATCAACCACAGGCATCTCTTTGAACGATCTTCAAGCTGTAGGTCCGGTCATTCAGGATGACCTTTTTTCCATTTTAATCAGATTTCGCAAATATAGATACGCTCTATCGGCTGACATAGCAAAAATGTACAGGCAAGTGTTTATTCAGCCCGAACAAAGAGACTTGCAACGCATTGTATGGCGATCAAGCCCTACTGACCCATTGGCGGACTACTGTTTGAACACGGTTACGTACGGCACTGCCGCGGCTTCATTCTTGGCAATTAGGTGTCTTCAAGAGTTAGGGCATAAAAGCATAAGCGAATTTCCTCGAGCATCTAACATAATTTTAAATGATTTCTATGTCGATGATCTGCTTACGGGTGCAGATTCCATCGAAGAAACAATTGCTATTCGAAATGAAATCATTTTGATACTCCAACGTGGTTGTTTCGATCTCAGAAAATGGATATCAAACGAACCTTCAGTTTTACATGATATACCTGCCTCCAATGCTGGAGATTCTAGCGCCCTGAAGTTGTGTCCCGATCAAAACACAAAAACTTTAGGCTTATTATGGCTACCGCAATCAGACACACTAAATTATAGCATCAAGGCAAATGAATTGCAAACTTCCGTGACCAAAAGGTATATTTTATCCGCTACAGCTAAAATATTTGATCCTTTAGGGCTCCTAGGTCCTGCTGTCATAATACCAAAAATCTTGCTGCAAAAATTATGGCAATATAATTTATCATGGGACGAATCTGTTCCTATGGATTTGCATTCTCAGTGGCTACAGTTTTAAGATGAACTAAAAGCTTTGCAGCAAATAGAGATACCGCGTCAGGTAGTCATCCACGACGCAACGAGCATTGAGATTCATTGTTTTTCAGATGCGTCTGAGGTCGCTTATGGCGCTTGTATTTACGTTCGGAGTATGGACGCGTTAGGAAACGTACATGTTAAATTAGCTTGTGCTAAATCTAGAGTAGCACCGTTAAAAACCATTTCCATACCGCGCTTAGAACTGTGTGGAGCTTTTTTACTTGCTAGGCTTGTTGATAAGTTCAAGGCAGCCATAAAAATGCAGTTTGACGCTACCGTGTATTGGTGCGATTCGACAGTTACGCTAGCATGGATTAAGTCAGCTCCAAATACCCTAAAAACCTTTGTGGCCAATCGGGTTTCGGAAATCCAAAATTTGGTAGGCCAGTCTGACTGGCGGCATATTAGCTCTGGTGACAATCCTGCTGACCTCCTATCACGCGGTATTAGACCAAATAAATTAATTGGCTCAAAACTTTGGTGGCACGGCCCAGGTTGGCTAAGGCAGTTACCTAGCTGCTGGCCCGGTAGGGCAATTGAAAATTATCAGACTTCCACTGAGTATTTGTCTGAATGCCGCGTTGCAACTACAATTGAATTAATGGCACGAATTGAAAACGATTTATTTGCGCGTTTTTCTTCTCTAAGGCGGTTGCAGCGATGTATAGCATATTGTGTGAGATTTAAAAACAATTCATTAAAGCTAAAACGTGATAGAACCATCGGTTGCCTTACAGTGACTGAATTAAACCATGCTTTGGAAATTCTGATAAAAATTGCCCAGCACGACGAATTTAAGCAAGAAATCCAGGAACTGTCGAAATTACGGGATATTAATTTCAAAGGTAATTTACTCGCCCTACATCCTTTTCTTGATGAAAGAGGAATTTTGCGGGTAGGCGGTAGATTACAAAATTCCAATTTTTCTGAAAATAAGAAACACCCCATTATTCTCCCGTCCAAGCATCGGCTTACATTGCTAATTGCGCAAGACCTGCACGAACGTACGCTACATTCGGGTCCGCAATTACTTTTGTCAGTTCTTAGGGACACATATTGGCCAATTTCGGGACGCAACTTAGTGCGAAAAATTGTTCATAACTGCGTAAGATGTTTTCGTGCAAATCCCAATCGTGCTAAATATTTAATGGGATCTTTGCCTAAAGAGCGAGTAACAGCTGCCTTTCCCTTTCAAACATGTGGCGTAGATTATTGTGGCCCTATTTTAACGAAAGACCGCAAGGGGCGAGGTTGCAAGACGATCAAAACATATATATGCATTTTCATTTGTTTTTCGACAAAGGCAATTCATGTGGAAGTTGTATCGGAACTTACCACAGAAGCCTTCTTAGCTACCTTAAGACGATTTGTTGGAAGGAGGAGTAAGCCTTCTAAAATATATTCTGATAATGGCAGCAATTTCGTTGGAGCAAATACTTGTTTAAAATCATTTTTAAGAGATTTAAATTCTGAATCCACTAGTAAGGATTTTGATAATGCAATAGCCTCAGAGGGTATTTCCTGGTCCTTTATACCACCACGCTCTCCGCATTTCGGAGGTCTCTGGGAAGCAGGTGTAAAAACAATAAAATATCACTTGAAACGCGTTATTGGTACTGCACTACTAACATATGAAGAATTAAATACAGTTTTAATTCAAATTGAAGCAGTGGTAAATTCTAGACCTCTCTCCCCATTGTCAAATGACCCTTCTGACCTAAATCCTCTCACTCCAGCTCACTTTCTGATAGGGAGAAGCTTATTCAGCGTTCCAGATCAAGATGTTGTTGACACTAAGCCAGCAAGACTATCTCACTTTCAGAGGGTGCAGCAGATAGCTCAGCACTTTTGGGCTAGGTGGTCCAAGGAGTATATTAGCCAACTACAAGTGCGAACTAAATGGCGATCCAACAGCGCAAATTTAATTACGCCCAACGCAATGGTCGTCATTCGCGAGGACAATGTGCCTCCCCTGAAATGGCACCTTGGCAGAATTGTGGAGGTGCATCCCGGCTCTGATGGCATAATCCGAGTGGTAACTGTGAAAAGTGTTGGTGGCGTACAAAAACGTGCGGTAGCTAAACTGTGCGTGTTACCCATTAATGACAATTAACTGATTTTTAAAGACTTTATTCTATGTTGTGTTATTAAAGATTCTCGATTTTTGTATATATGTATGATTTATTAATCATTATTGTAACTGTACAGCGTTTTGAAGTTTAGTTCTTCAAGGTGGGGGGTATGTTTAGACTAGTTAATGTATCATATTTCTATTTCTTTGTATAATATTAAGTTTGTGTATTTTCGTTGCCAGTTTTGTATTTCGGGCGCACTCGCTCATTTTCGGAGGGTTGCTGGTGCGTCATTTTAAAATCTTCGGTGGTCAGTTCAACCACTGACACGCAAATGATAAGTTGAAAATAAAGTGGTTACTCAGAAAAGTTGTATTTATTAACAGGTAGTCCTCGAGACTAAAATCTCTTCTCTGGAACTCCCAATACCACTTAAATATAGTAGTGCGATGCGGACGGACTGTGTATCTAGGTCTAGACCTAGACCTGAATCTACCCCCGCTCTTGGGCCAAGTTGGAGCGTAAAACAGTGCGGTACTCGTTTTTTGTCCGCTTGTGTCACAGCTCATGTTCCTACCTCGACTGTTGGAGTGCAACAGGTATGCACCTGATACACTTTTGTTTATAGATATAGGTTGGAACAAGTCATCACACTATCAACGGCTCCTGATTGAACCGCCACCACATTGCAAAACATTCCTGGTGTAGTACATTTCATTCATAATTATTAAATTTTAAGACAGTTGACAGTCCGTAATTCTACACTAGTTAAAGAGAGATAAATCTGAAAATGTTAATGAACGGCCATATCAGAATCTAGTCCTAAGAATAAATCTTCCAAAGACGACATACATATTATCGTATTCTATTCTTCCATGGTTTGGGTTCAAAAAGTCATTAGTGAATTACTACAATTCCAGTGATAAAAGAACATATTATTCCTTACGAGATAAATCTTATCTGCGCCTCAGTTCATTGAATATTGACCTACACTGTTATAAAGCAATTTATAACACCACGTCAAAATTATAAGAAATTTATTGAAATTGATTGTAAGCGCAAATAATGAACGATATTGTTTAAGCAAGAACGTAATTTATGCTGCTCTTGATATGTCCGTCATTAATCATTAATATGTAAATATGACCGCTCCTGCGCCGATGCTGGACAGAAAAGCACAACGGAGAGAGTTCTCGTTATCGCCTTTCGTAAAGGCTATTATGCGTGGCGATTTCGCAACTTTCTCGAAAAGTGTTCGTCGCTCTTGTGTAGGAAAATGCGTCTTCGAAGAGTAAACAACTTCAAAATAGACGTGTGCGAGTCAGGTGTCGAATGACACGTTGCTCAATGGGTGATTCACTAATAACGTGGCAGGGGCGTATCCAGGGACTTCTTATTGGAGGCTTCAATTCCAGGTCAACATTGTTTTCTTGGAAGTCACCGACTGTTTTAAGCCACTTGAATTTGTTATTCTTTTGGCAGCTGTGCAATATTTGTAACGAAATATACACTTGCTAAAATCTTTACTTTTGTTAGTTGCTGGTTTATTAAAAAGATGTCCCTTTTCAACAGTGCAGTGAAAAAGAAATACCATTATGAATCGTCTGGTAACAATTCAGCATCCAGGCCATGTAGGGAACAAAAGAAACGTGATACGAAACAGATAAATTTTTATAATTCGAACTTGGAATGTCTGTTAGTTATCATTTCGTTAAAAGACCCAGGTTGACTACAATTGACCCCTGTACATGCCATGAGTATGGTGACCATAATTTTTCAAGGAAAAAAAGGACGCAAGAAATAACAATATAACCAATAAATTAATCGCTTTATTTTTAATTACATTTGTATATCTATATCAATTTTTCAGTATAAAAAGTTTAACTTGAATACCTGTTTCGTCATCAAAATATCGTACGAGTAATGGGACAATCTTTATATCCTTATGGTTTGAAGGGTCAATCGTAATGCTAACCAAATGAGCTTTTTGTAAAGCATTTTCAAGTGTTGATTTTGCTTCTGTGGCAAAAATATTCTTTACAATTGCTTCAGTCTTTGTTCTGGCTGACATAAATTTAGGTTCAGACATACAAGCAATAAATTTGCAAGTGCAGTCTAAAGATCTAAAACTTTGGATGTGTCTTATTGTGTGGTAGGCAACTGTACATTCTTTAGCCGCAATAAGCATATTTTCGGAACTGACGTCATCTTTCATTTTTTTTTTAATTTCTTACCACGGATGATGCACTTGCAGCTGAGCGATGCTTGTTCTTCGTGAAATGGACTTTGATATTGCTATGACCACTATTTGATATACCTACGTATTCACTTCGCTTTTACACATTTCACAGTAAATAATGGGAGAAGAAACACTCTGCACTTTCTCCGAGGTGGAGCCATTTAATTTGGAATTTTTATTATCAGGCGGCATAGACAAATAAAAAGCAATCATTTAATATGGCTATCTGATTACTGAATTTAAAAAAGTACATCTCTGGCAGCGCATAAAGCACCAGCCTCTACACCGCAAGGTAAGTGAGGTTACAGATTATACATACATACATACATTTTAATGTACTTTAGCCTGTCATTAAGGATGAAGGACATCGTTCCCAAAGAAAGTACTGTCCTACTAAAATAAGTACGTATGGTCACTATAGCTATGAGTAACTTGGTTGTTGTTGAAGTCACATATGTATTATACCCCTCTATCAATCGATTGCCATTATTCTTAATCGGAATATATTTTTTATGATACCAGGCTAGTTGTTCGCCAATTTATAATATATCATTTATCGAGATATTGTAAACATACCACTTGATATATAAGAGAGATTTATATGAAAATTTATATTGCTTCTATCTCAATGCAAAAACTGACTTACCTTTACTATAGAATACTTCAATTAATGAAGGCTTTATACATCACAAGAAACGTATATCACTTTGACGTTCCTTATCATTTTACTTATGTCAAGGTGAAATTACTTATAACCACGACTAACCCTGTTCTAGCAATGAGTCCCCTTTTTGATCAGCTGAATGGATGTGTTAATATTAACTACCTTAATTATGTGTAATTTGCTCTATTAGACAGCTATAATAAGTAGTACAATATTATATATTTAACATTAGTATTCAACTCAGGTAGGTACCTTCAAAAATATTTCCCTTTAAACGTTTCAACAACTTGACGGTTATCTTGTTTGATCTGACATTTACACAAGAAAATTGAATTAACCTTCAAAATAAATGTTAATTGCTTGATCCAAAATACTTCCACATTTTATATTACTTTTTTCGTTGACCGCTTGTTAATTTCAATATTAATGAATTATTTTTCCTAAAAAAGGATGCATTAATAGACGTCATTAATACACTGTTTTTGATTAATACACTCTTTTTCATTAATTAACTGTTTTTTAAAAAAGGATGGATTAATAGATCTATTAATACACTGTTTTTGATTAATACACTCTTTTTCATTAATTAACTGTTTTTGTGATTTTGACGTTTTGCTGATATTTTGCATGGAGGTTAGTTGTATTACTCAAATTTTTCGCCACAAAAAAATATTTTGCGGTCAACGAAAAAATTTTGTAATCAACTCGTTTGTTAATGGGCGATTAATAATCTCAACTATTAAAGGCACTCACTCGCTATTGCTCGTTTGTGCTTTAAACAGTTTCGATTATTAATCGCCTTCATTAAAACACTTGTTGGTTAAATAACTATTAAAATTATTTTTAAACTAATTAAAATAACCAAAAGATAATTTCAAATTTTAAATACCTAAAATAACCAAAAGGTAATTTCAAATTTTAAATAATACCTAAAATGACCAAATAATTGATTTAATGTTGAAATTGGACAATAAATTAAATTAATCACTATATAAAACGTTACTAAATCTAATTATTTTCTAATTATCCCAAATCAAACTTGGTTAGATAACTAACATTGAAAGTTCAATCAAATATTCACTGACCTTTGTTGCTTCTTTCAGAGATACCTCACTTTGATACTCGCTCTCTCTTGCTGAACACCCACGTTGGCAATTCACCTGGTTGTTCCACATCCAAAAGCTCGCTGTAGAACTTAATAATGTCTAGCCTTTACAAAAGAAAACCAATCCGTTAGCAGAAAACACAATCACACTTGCATCCACAATAAAACAATCTAATTCAAGATTATATTTAACATTGACTTTTATTGCAAAATTATAGTAATTTGATATTATATCAAATTATACACGGGAAAGCCATTTTTACGACTGTGTGACTTATTATTTAGTTAGTTACAATTGAAAGGAATCGAACCCTCAACGTGATTTTTAACAAATTTCAAGTCAATATTTTTTTTTCTAATATTGTATCACTCATAGTAACCCTGTTACTATCTCAACTACCACCAACCATTCATACGATTGTTCTTGCTATATAATTCTGAACTGACTGCATTTAGAAAATAAAAATTAATAATGCAAGGGCTTGCAGGTTGCATTACACATGGTTGGTTAAATGGGCGATAATGTGCACATTTTTATAAAAATTCCTGAAGTAAATTTATTACAGATTGAGAAAATCATCCATGCAAAATCAGTGTCTTAGATTAGTTCACATAGTATTCATTCATCTCTAAATTTGACACCTGTCAACTTACAGCCGATTTATTAAAATAATTTGCTCACTGCTCACAAGAACAGAATATTATCCTAATCGAATTCAATATTTGAAAATGGGTTCAATGGTATACATATTTCAAGTTTTTTTTAGCGGTAGGCACAAATTCTTATATTAAGGCATACAGACGTGCTTGTCAACTTGATTTTTCGTTTTTTTTTTTTCATTAGCGTTTCCTATTTGCCGACCAAGTCAGATTGTGAGAACTCTGCGAAGTGGACACACGATTTTTATAACCGTTCGAGTTGGAGGGGATCGAACCCACACATTCTGACAAAAGCTCAGTGACTCAAAATAACAGGTGTTCATTGCAATAAGCGATCTAGTTAGCTGTATTTGTTGCTCATGTACGTATACTAGCGTATACTACATGCACATTTTTAACTGTCATAACACGTAGCTGCTTTTTGTAATCTGTTTTACCAGCAATAGCAACAAGCAATTTTTTTACGGAAAGTTACTTGTTATGATAAAACTTATAACTTTCCATTACCAATAACGTCGGTATTACTTGAGGCAAATAGGTTATGATGTGTCGAACCATATGATGTAATAGACATGACCAACAATACCAAAGTTAACTAGACCACAAATTCGAATGAACACCCCTTACTACGAACAATGTAAAATTGTGACTACGTACATAATTATTTATTTTAAAATACGTATAAACTTACCAAGATAATAAAACAAATGAAGATACATACATACATGTATGTATTCATGTGTATTTAACCAAACAAATCAAATACTAATTAATGTTGAAGTATAAAAAAGTTTCTTAAAATACACAATGCGTCCAGTCGGTCTTCCAGTCGACTTCTTTTTGTCACAAAACCATTGCTATGGAAAATTCCGTGTACGTGCAGGTTGTCTTATCGATAAATCCCTTTTTACGACACTGATTGCTCAGTGGAATGGGTGGGGGTGGGGGACTGAAATAAAAGGAGGCTCGCTCGTGATAATCAAAATGATTGGGCCGTGGAAGATACGGAGGTAAATTCGTATTATTTTAGAGGATCACCATGGTAAGCTGGATGGACTTCGAGATTACACCATGGAAAACCTCTTAGGCGGTGCTCAACTCTAGCTATGACTTACCTTGTGAATATCTGAAAATGCTTATTTGACTTCAAATTAAGCAAAACTGCACTACGCTTTACAAATAAAAATCACACGATAATTTTCAATCAAGATAATATCACATTTAAGCGTGAAGAGGCTAAAATCCGCAAATGATTGTAACGCCGGTTAAGGGTAGGTTCTACAAACCATAGATAAAGTTATCCGGGGAATAAATAGGTACCCTAGAAACGATTGCTGTAACAAAGGAAACTATGACAATTATACCTCGGATAGCTTATTCTAGGTATATACTTGCATTGTAGAACTGGTACTAGTGATACTAAGTAAGTAAATAACATTTAAGCGTGAACAGAATTGCCTGGAGGCTGTTAGTCAGGTTTTTGTTACTTGCGCTGGTTCGGCCCCTTTTATTCTGAACATAGGAATGAGACTATATATTGAGGCAAGGGTAGTCATGTACTCAGAGGACGTTATAATTTGGTAACCACCTGAGGTGCAGCCTCACACACCAAATTTTTATGGCTTGGTAAAAGTGGCATTTTGATATTAATGCAAACACTTAAAGCTGATATATAATTATAATTAAATGACGGCCTGTATATACTATTTACATATCATTTACTTCTAAAGTTAGCATTATTTGAAGGTGCAAAGTGCTTGCATTACTAGGTCGCTTTCGTGTATCGTAACAAACCGTCAGCGTTTAGCAAGGCCGCTATAAACTTCTTTTGCAATTTTTTAAACATGCAGTTGCGATAATATACTTAACTCTTATGACCTAGGGCATTACGCTGCTAGTATGCATTTCACAATTAAAATGAAAGTTGAATCTGTTTAATTTCGGGATTAAACAGCGGGCTAGCATTGCATCTATGACCGCAATAAAAAAGGGTAGTCAAAACAATTCCCAAGTGCTCCGCTGTAAAAGAATTGCATAGAGGAACGCAATATTGATACATTCGTTTAGAGCAGGGATTAGCAACCCGCGGCCTGCCACACTTTCTCGTGCGGCCCTTTAAAGATTTTACATTTTGACTTTTAAAAATTCCTACAGTGCCCCATTGTACCCTATTTCTCATTTATTTTTTTCCACATATATCTTTCGCCGTTTTTTAATAGTATTTCTATTAATGAGAATTTTTTCTGTAATTTTTTATACTAGGTTTATTTTGTTAATAAAGAGATCATTTGAGTTCATCATTGAGTGTTTGTACTATCATAAGTTTCTTACATGCGGCCCGTACAACATTTTGTTGGCGGCGAAATACGCGCGATGGAACGGTGGATTCTTCTGGACTGCGTCAGCGGCAGTTTTTCTTCGAGCCATTAGCGTGAATCGACACGCGACGAACGGAAAATGTTTCCAGAGCAGCGTCGGATGTAGGAGGGTTGCAAACAATATCTTGGTGTCTTCTTTTTCTTGTGCCCTATCCTCAATGGACGTTGGCGATCATTCTGGTCCATTTCGTGCTGTGTACCGTGTATTATGAATTGTAGCAGGCTGTATTTACTATTCCTCATAATATGCCCAAAGTAAGAGAGTTTTCTTTCTTTAACTGTTTTCATTGTTTCTTTTTCTTTTCATATGCGTTGAAGTACGGTTTTATTTGATACATGGTACAATCAGGAGATTCTAAGCATGCGTCGATAATAGTACATTTTGAAGGCTTCTAGACGTTTACACCTTGCATCAGTCAATGTCCAAGCTTTGACGCCATACACCAGTATTGAAAAAACATTAACATCTCAGTGTTCGAATTCGAAGTTGAAGATTTATTTTCATGTTGCATTGTTTATTTTTCATGGTGTACAGGTTGTCAATGGCAGGACTGCCATATGAGAAAGTAATACAACTTTTTGTTTTTTTCTTTTGTTAAAGTTAGTTTGTCGAGGGATTTTGCTAAAAAACAACAAATTTTGAGTAAAAAATTTACCGTGCAAAATCATGACCCCGTAATCGATTTTGGTGATTGATTGAAGTTTTAAAAACCATTGCATTTGATTGGATAATAATAAATACGGTCTCAAAACGGGTTCCTTTCAACAATTCTTTCAATTTTGGGCCAGGGAGCTAAATCCGTGAATACGGTGGGTGGTTAAGTACAGGGATTCTTTGTCAGCTAAAAATTGCTTCACAAAAAGAGCATTGTGTGCCGGCGCGTTGTCAGGCTTTGTCCTTTCAAAAATCCGGACGTTTGTTCCGTACACACTGCCTAAGCTTTTGCAGGACCTCCAATTAGTAACCTGATTAATTGATCCCTCGATGTGGATAACGCCCATAATATCGGAAAACTTAGCACCACCGCCAGTTTTGGCTTGCCCATCCTTGGTTTGGGGAGCTGAATATGCGACAGTCGTCGTAATTTGCCCAAGATTGGCACGGCAAGGGTTTCCCAAACGGCGATATTCACGAAACAAAATAATACACCGCACACAACCTCAATTGTGACCCACGCGATTTGTTATCTTATCGCGATAGCACCAACAGTTCTGACAGTTGGTTTAATATTATAAAGTGCTGTAGATT